>MU182142.1:149188-183946 GCA_016904865.1 Pissodes strobi
ATATTTCGTCTAGGGATCATTTACGTAATTTGCTTATTAATTATCTAAAAAGCTTTTGCTGCATCTTGTAAGCAATGTAAGCGTTGCTAACTAAATTTCCTATAAACGGTTAATTAATTAAATAACATTTATTTTAGGAATAATGATGACCAACGTAAAAATTACTGCAGTTGGTGATGGCGTGGTCGGTAAAACTTGCTTACTCACTACATATGTTACAGGGAATTTCCCACAGGAGTATGTCCCTACAGTGTAAGTATACTTATACTGGTAATATAACGTAAGTTAACATATCAAATGCATGATATCTTAATTATTTTAAGAATTTTGAAACAAATATTTGAAGAAACCAGTTTGGGAATACAGATTTTAAAATCTATTTGAATTAAGCATGCACAAACACTTTAGGCAAGAGAAAAATTAATTTGCTTTTAAATGAGACATTGTTGGAGTTTTGAAATCTACAAATACTTTATTTAGGCACATAAGCAAACTAATTCTCCTTAAAATATTAATAGGTAAGTATATAGAAATTGGACAGTATTGAACTGAACGAAAAGTGTTAGATCTTCCTATTCAGAGCTTTTGATATTCTATGCTGCACCAAGTGAAGTTTTTGTAAAATGACTAAAAAAAATATGTTGCTGCTTAAGTGCCCAAGTTCTATGTGCGTTCTTACCGTATGTCGCGACTGTCTGATAGGCGTTGCTGGGGGCGTGATGATGCGGGCCAAATCCTGGAAACATCTGCCGTGAGAATATCTGCAAAACAGATTTTACGAATGTCGCAATGGTAAAACTTGACTTCTGTCACGGTAGTGTTGATGTTGCATATTGTGGTGAGGGCCTTGTCTTGAAGGACATTTAAGGTAGAGTGCGATGAAAATATTACAACAAATCGCACACAGGCAAATGTCTGTCACAAATAATAACAACGTTATTCCCTATGGAATTGCATGACTTTAGATACAGAATTAAGCTGGACAGAGCATGTTAAAAAGACAACAGAGTAACTTAAATTAAAATCTCATATAATGTAAATAATGGAAGTGGTCATTGGAAGAAAACTTCCAATTCTTAATACATAGCAAGTACTTCTGTACAACCAGATATTAAAATCGATATGAATCTATTACATACAGAATGCCACATCCGCAGAATTTAATTTCTCCAGAATAAGGTTCTTCGCAATTTTCTGAATGCGCCTTAGTAAGTTTCCTACAGCGATATTCATCGAGATCTCCACGTACCCGAAGCTACCAGCAATCTAGCAAATACGAAACAAATCACATCAACCCAGAGACCATTCAACTCCTGGACGGCGATGGATTAGTTAGAATATTCAAATGCAACAAACCGTTTGAATTTATTTAAAAGTGCCATTGCAAACGGAAATACAAAGTATGCGTATGGATGTATAGTGCAGCAATGCTACCCTGGATCTAACTATTGGACACCACTGAATGAATAATGACTTTAAATTTCTCCTTGTAGATTTAGAATAAATTTAATGGTTGCTCAGGTCGACCAATAGACATTATTGTGCAAAAACGCTAGCTTTTTGCGAAAAAGTTGTTCTATGCTAGTTCATACTTAATCGATATTTTTTGCAGATTTGAGCATTATGGACAAAAATTAACGGTGGATGGTATTGAATATGACATGACTTTGTGGGACACAGCGGGTCAAGAAGATTACGAGAGGCTTAGACCGTTGTCATATCCTGGTGTAAGTATTCTTAGCATTTATTGATACTAACACTTGAAACTGATAACTTTTTTTAATGAGTGTCATCAATGTCTGTTTGTATTGTATTGATTTTAAAATTAGCTCTCTGACTAGAAACTATGAGTAAGCAGTAAAAACTATTTTAATGAACCCTTTATGTGACTAAAGCTGTTCATTGTAGTCAAACTACTAAAGACCAAATTGTGGTCGAAACGTCTTACAAATAAATAAATAAATATATTAATTAATATGTAATTAATTTCCTAGAATTAAAACAAAGATCACGATCGTACTCTTCGTAGCATATCTTGTGGTTCAGATCTCCCTAGGTGCAAGCGTGCCTTCCATTTATTTCCTGACAATATGCTAAATATTGGGCAAAAGTAGTCAAAAGATTAGGAAGAATATCTATTTCTTCGATTCGTCGGAACGCACTTCTATTCTTTCTTTTAGCTTTTCTATTACATACCTATATCATTTGCATTTACTTTTAGAACATTTTTATAGGCCCTATAAGAAATAATCGAGAGGAGTTAGATCCGATGATAGAGGTGGTCACTCAATTGTACCCTGCCCACCTCTCCATCTTTTAAAAAAATACTTCGCTCAGATAGTCCCGTACTCATCTGGTCTAATGTGGTGGTGCACCGTCTTGTTGCAGCCGTACTTCGTTGTAATGTTGTAATGTTGTTATTTTTTTTTTATTTACAATTAGGAAGTAAATTAAAACATTACCGAAACTAATTTTCGACGATTTGGAAATAGAATCGTAAAAGCAGCACCTCCAGCTGAAATCTCCTTATACAGGGTGTCCGGAAATAACATCGCCAAATTACAGATGGTGATTCTACATAAGAAACCATGAACATTTTTTCATATGAACATGGGTCCGAAAATGCATAGTTTCCAAGATACAGTGTGTCAAACTTTTTATAAAAAATCAGTTTTTTGTTAATATCTTAAATATGATTTTACTCATTTTGTTGAAATTTAGCAGGGTTATCTGTAGTAATAAGGGGCTCATTTAGCCTTAATTAGATTAAAAATATAAAGCCCAGTGGCGTCTCGGAGGGCATCATACCGAATATTATTGAGAAAAAAAGTGTGCGCCGCTGACTTTTTCAAACATTTTATATTTTTTTCGTATTAAGCAACTAAAAATACAATATTTTTGTTTCTTGAGTTGTTTTCGTATCTTGCTTCGTTTTCGATAAAAAAAGTAAAAACCATTTTATTACATTTCCAACCTTTTTTGATAAAATCGATATTTTTATTTATATCTTAAATATGCTTTTACCGATTTTTTTGAAATTTAGTAGTGTTATCTGTAGTAATAGGCGGCTCATTTAGCCTTAATTAGATTAAAATATAATGTCCAGTGGCGTCCCGGAAGCATCATACGGAATATTATTGACAAAGAAATGTGCGCCACTGACTCTTTTAGACATTTTATATACTTTTCGTATTAAGCAGCTAAAAATACAACAATTTTGTTTCTTGAATTGTTGTCGTATCCCGGTTCGTTTTCGAGAAAAAAAAAATAAAAACCAGTTTATTACATTTCTTTAGGGCACCAAATTCTACATCAAACGCTGTAATAAAGAGGTTTCATTTTTTTCTCAAAAACGATGCAAGATACGAAAACAATTTAAGAAACAAAAATGTTGTATTTTTAGTTGCTTAATACGAAAAAGATATAAAATGTTTAAAAGAGTCAGTGGCGCACATTTCTTTGTCAATAATATTCGGTATGATGCCCCCAGGGACGCCACTGGACATTATATTTTTAATCTAATAAACGCTAAATGAGCCGCCTGTTACTACAGATAACCCTATTAAATTTCAACAAAATCGGTCAAAGCATATTAAGATATTAAATAAAATTGGCAAAAAAAAAAATTTTTTTTTTGCCAATAATATTCGGTATGATGCCCTCCGGGACGCCACTGGACTTTATATTTTTAATCTAATTAAGGCTAAATGAGCCCCTTATTGCTACAGATAACCCTGCCAAATTTCAACAAAATCAGTAAAATCATATTTATGATATTAACAAAAAACTGATTTTTTTATAAAAAGTTTGACACCCTGTATCTTGGAAACTATGCATTTTCGGACCCATGTTCATATGAAAAAATGTTCATGTTTTTTTTATATAGAATCACCTTCTGTAATTTGGCGACGCTATTTCCGGACACCCTGTATACAGGGTCTTCCCAGATTTGGTTACCAAATAGAAAACTTTTTTATTTTTGATTTGATATTTATTCTTGATAAAAGTTGGTGCTTGGAAAAAAATTAATTTTGTCAATGCTAAAATAAGGATTAGTTATACAGGGTACTTGAAAATACAAAAATTAAGGTTAAAAAACAAAAATTTTGGAATATCGGAAAACTTTCTGCAGAAAAAAATAAAGTTCTTATTAAAGCAAAAATAAAAGTTTAGTACCATTTTTCTTCCAAAAGTGCACTGTTGCGGATAAAATTCATGACAATTATTGAAAAATGGTCGAAAAAATCCTCATTTCTTATATTTGTCCTTAATTTTTTCAGCAATGATGCACTTTTGGAAAAAATGGTATTTGACTTTTATTTTTGCCTTAATAGGAGCTTTATTTTTTCTGCATAAAGTTTTCTGATATTCTAAATTTTTTGTTTTTTTAACCATAATTTTTATATTGTTTAAGTGCCCTGTATAACATCCTTAATTTAGCATTGTCAAAATTAGTTTTTTTCCAAGGAACAACTTTTATCAACAATAACTTTTTCTGATAAAATCAAAAATAAAAATGTTTCTCATTTGGTAACTAAATCTGGGCAGACCCTGTAGATAGGTTTTTAAGGTTAGTATGAATCTGTGAATAATTGCTGCATTTTGGTACTATGCGTTGAATAATCCTTAATGTTGAGTTTTCTTGTAATAACTTACTCATATCAGTTAGCACTGTTTATCTAACACTGTACCCAGGGCCGACGAGAGGGGGGGGGGGGGGGGGGCAGACGGGACAAATTCCCGGGGCCCGTATGCTTTGGGGGCCCGGAGACCGGGCTTCTAGTCAATAATAAAAAACTACATCGATATTATTTAGAGCGCCATCGCAAAACCTAAATTGGGAAAACGCAACATGACATTTTGAAATGTTATGGTCCTTGTATGGCTGCTTTAATTTATCATAGGTAAAGTATTCGCTAACGTTACATTTCGTGATTCGTCTATTTAGTAACAGATAACATTAATATGTGACGACGCTTATTTTTATTCGATAATAACGCTTAGAACATTTTCCAAATAAAATCGTAATCGTTACGTATAATGTACTAAGGGTAAGTTTTAATAGTACATAGTATCCTGCATCTCACCTCCTGTGTTCTGTATCTCAGTTACTAATTAAGTAATTTTTATTTAAACAGAGAGTGTGCAATGAGAAAAATATTAAAATCCCAACTTAATTACTAACAGAAGACGGGAGGTGAAATGCCGGCCCGGACCTGTATAATTATTGCAATAAGTTCAATCCTAATGATATTTTTATTCAAAAAAAATTGTTTAAATTTTTGTCAAAATTTTTAAATATAGTGGCCGAAAGAGATTTTCTGGTTCACAATACCGAAGGAAGAATCGAGGCTCTCGAATTTAGCAATAATAAGTATCAAAGAAGATAAAATTTGTTCTAATTTAGATGTAACCGATTTAATTAGAGAATTTGCAGTTAAAAAGGCAAGAAAAGTAAATTTTAACGTGTAAACCCGTTTAGTTGGCTTAAATATATATATTTTTTTTAATTACGTTTTCATTTTTATGTATGTCAATAAATAATTATTTACAATTTAACTTTAAAACATGTTTTTTTATTAATTTTCCCAATTTGAAATGAGATAGACAGGACAAGTGCGTCACACGTCACAAAACCAGCATTGAAATTATTCCAATAAGGTCTAGACAAATTTTGTGAAAATGCTATAGATAGGCGATTATTATTGTGAAGTTTTGTATACATTCCAAAAACTGATGAAATTTTCCTGCAACACTCTTCCATCCTCCACATCTCAGATGCGGCTGTAAATTTAAGGCTTTATGCCTACATTTTTTTGGAGGCTCAAAATGAACATTATTGGGCGTGGCACGTGAAAAATTTTTCTACCTCCGGCGGCGCGGCGCCTGCGGCGACCTCCAACCTTTTGTACTGATGATAGACAGTATAGGGTCCCAAAAAGCTGAAGACTCCCGGGGCCCGTTTCGGCATTTTGGAATAAGATCTTCACCGGAGAGAGACCAGTGTAGAACTTCTTACTGGTGCACTGGTAGAGAGGAGAGAGAGTACTTTGGGCTATGCAGACGAATTTATGCATGTCCCTCCACGACTTAGGGCGTTGGCTAGACTCTGGAATAATCCTGAACCGTAGTTAAAGAGCGTGTCTAAATCGAATTCAGGGGATGGAAGCATCTCCTTTTATGGTAATACTCTGGCTCGAGATTCTGTTACTAAGCGGATGTCGCAGATCTGGGTTTTGGATGCGTGCCTTTGTAGGACATAGGGGAACGTCGTGCGATACGTTCATCCGGTCGAAGAAATTATTAATTTCTGGGAATCCATTCTTTTAATGCGTGAAATTAAATAATATAAGCTAGTAACAGAGTATTATAATATTTAAAACACACAAAAAATCGTTTCGTTACACTTCGCTCGCTCCGGGGGCACAACGAACAAAAACTAACCAAAGGTAACCCAACACCTGAAAAGCAAGTATCATTTATGTTACACAGGCCCTATGGGGAGATTCTAGCGCGCTTGCTGTTACTGTAAATGCAGCTCGGGTAGTGACCGGTCTGCATATTTTGTTTGCTTCCGCGTTACAGGACCCTAGTTAAATAACGCCGCTTGATTGGCTAGATAAGCACGTGTGTTACAGCTGATGTGAGTTATAAATTATGACGCCTATTGTGTAGGTGTATTGTTCCTTTGATTTGGGACCTACAGGTTAGTGGTAGTTTATATTTCATGGCATGCATGTGTGCATATTTACTAAATTTTTATCATTTCACTAATATTTCACTTCACGCACGGCCATCCGCTCGCTTCGCTGGGCGCAACCAAACAAAACTAACCCAAGGCATTCCCAAAATCAAGAAAAAAACTGTAGCGTTGTAAATGTTTCAAAATCTGGTAGTGCGATTTCTTCCTTTTATTGGTCTGTTTGTGTTTTCGATGCTCTCGCTACCTTACTTTCAAGTACAATCCACCGCTGTTCTGACGGATGTCGTAGGTATTCTTTTTTGGGATTGGCAAGTTCCTTGGCCTTCTCTCCTGCACGCTTCAAGCGTGTAGGAGGTGAAAATGACGAGTCTAAAATATCTGAAATTATAGTTGTTATTTTCGACCATCAGGTCTAATTACCGGCTGATTTTATCGCGAGATTAATTGAGCTGCGAGATGTATTTTCTGAAATTATCGGCTGTATTTTCCGATAAAGATGTTTGACGAATAGTGTGGTTACCCCTTCCTATAAAAAAGTTTGTTAGTGTGTCTATATTGAATAGTTAAAATTATTTATGATTTAACTAGGGACCTCCCGTGAGACGGAACGTCCTTCCGTGAGAACGACTTTCTTTCCTTGGGGCTGAACGTCCGTCAGCGGCCCTTTCTATGTCGACCTAGAGAGTTCTCAGTTCCATTTTTCCAGACAGAGGCCTTTTGTCGAGAGGGTCTCCACGTCTGCAAGACACAAGTGCGCTCTACCCTTTTTTTGAATTTTACAACCGAACTTATTGTTAGTAGGTTGTCTATTTCCTTATATCGTACCTCTTAGCATTATTTATGGTTTTGTTCAAATAACTGTTAAACGACTGTAGGTCGTTTATTTTCTGATATCGTACCTATTGCCGCTTCTGGGAACCCTTGTTTAATGAACTTACTGTTAAAAGACTAGGTCGTTTGCTATATTATATCGTACCTATTGCCGTTATTTATCGTTTTGATTAATGAAGTTACTGTTAAACGACTGCAGGTCTTTTGCCATCTTATATCGATCTTTTACCGTTACTTCACGTTTTTCTTCACTGGACAAACAGTTTTTGCTTAATGAGCTTACCGATAAACAGCTTTAGGTTATCTATTATGGTGTATTCATATTTATTCCTGTTTTTTATCATATTTTCTTATTTTATTCACTATCATATTTAATATCACCTCGAGTGGAGAATGTATTTTACTAATCTTATGATAATTGATTTATTTTTTACTGTAATTGGCTGTAAGCCTCATGGCAGTAAATTGTTTCAAATAACTGCAAGTTGCAACTTTAATTAAGCTGATTTCGTGTTTACCTGTAGGTACAGTGCGTTCAATTTATCTTGATAACATTTTAATTCGCTGTAACTTTTTGTTTTTAAAGATATCAAGGTAAACAAAAAAAACAAAATGTAGGGCTGGTGGCCAAGTTTTTTTCTAATTTATAGATAAAACAAAACACTAACAATTTTCTGACATATAAGCCTACTTCATATTTTTTAAATGGAACAACCTGTATATTATTACATTTTTGGACTTTCTAGAGAAATCTAAACACATTTCGTGTATAATATCCTAGCTGTTTACGAAATATTGACAGTTGAAAGTCGGGCATTTTGACACTTTGGCAGGCTCTAAAATCTAAACAGCACGAGATCAAAGAAAATGGTTTGCACATTCCTATCTTGGGTTTTCATAAGCTATGGAATGATAGTCACTTTGAATTTAACCGGAGGTTTAAAAGTTCCGGTTAATTTTATCCGCGGGTTAAATTCAAAGATACTGTCATTCGATAGTTTATGAAAACTTAAGATAGGAATGTGCAAACCGTTTTCTTTGATCTTATGCGGTTTAGATTTTAGAGCTGTCAATATTTTTTAGTAAACAGCTAAAGATAGGTATAGGATATTATACACAAAATGTGTTTAGATTTTTCTAGAGAGTCCAAAAATGTAGTAATATACAGGGTGTTCCATTTAAAAAAATATAAAGTAGGCTTATATGTCAGAAAATTGCTAGTGTTTTATTTTATATGTAACTTAGAAAAAATTTGGCCACCAACCCTACATTTCGTTTTTTTGTTTACCTTGATATCTTTAAAACAAAAAAGTTACAGCGATTCAAAATGTTATCAAGATAAATTGAACGCACTGTACTTTTATAATAAATATATAAATACATTTACATCATAAGTTATTTCATTTGTTTGGTATATCTTTAGTAGCTATTTATTTGTATAATGATATAATGGCTGCCATAGATTACTTTTTGTCTAGTAGGATACTGTTTATTTTTGGCACCTTGTGACTAACTGCGATTAGTCTGAACCTGAAGAATTCAAGGTTTAGTTAAAACTATTTCCAAACACTAATCTGGCAATCTTAAGGATATAGAATCTTAGTTTAATTTTATTTAATGGTCTGATATACAAATCCAAATCATCTCATTAGTTTATGGGCGATACCATAAACTCAACATATTTAATTGTCTTTAGAGTGTTTATGAAAGAAAGCATTTAAGATTTAAATAAATAGTTAAACATTTAGTGGCGCCTTCGCCTAACTGCCAACTCTTCGACATACGCCATTAAATAAAATTAAAACCGCTGAGTGAACAAATCGTGTTACAAAACTTTAAAAAATATTTACATTCTCGACTGAAAACAATACTGTGAGAGCTGGACTGCATATAACAGCTAACGACCATTCATTCAATCAAAACAGTTGGTTATGTTAGTGTATTTGAACCTAATTCAGTCGGAAAACGGCAGTAAGGTATTAAAGAAAACAATTCTGCAGGACAACGGCTAGGCGTCGCACGCCACAAATAGTCGGATTTATTTCTGTGACCAATCGCGTGGCAGTATTTACGACTAGTTCTGTAACGAGGAGGCAAACAATATAAGCGATCAGTCTGGCTAAATACCATGTGTCGAGCCCATACAATCATTAAAAACACTTGCATAACAAATTTTAGATAACGTTTTCCCATCATCTGAGGAGAAGTTATAGATATCCATGGAATTTCTAAAATTCTTTCATGTACCTCAGCAGATATCTGAACTCAAACTAACCCGATATTCATAAACAATAACACTAATTTAGATATGTTTTGTTTACAGACAAACTGCTTCTTAGCCTGCTTCTGTGTAGATCGAAATATAGCGTCATATGACAACATTTGGATGAAATGGGCTCCTGAAGTACGACATTTTTGTCCCAATACACCGATAGTATTAGTTGGTAAGTGACATTGCGACTAGAAGTAATATATAAAACAATTATTTATTAAAGTCGCATTTTACCATATAATAGCTTCAATCTGTATAAAAAATAGTTATACTTTATAGCGAAGATGTTTAATACAATATGGAGTAGCTAGGTAGGGCTAATGACATAATTGCATTTCATTTGCTGGAACGCATTACGTATAAGTAGCCACAATAAATCGTTTAGTTGATATGCCAATCAAGATGTTGTAATTGCCCGTGAAATAAAAATGAAACTAATATGAAAAGTGAGTTTAGCTTGTTTAGTCTTAAATGGTCTTCAATTAAAACTTTTCTGAAAACAGTTTAGGTTAGTTATTGCTATGGCCATTCCGAATTATGTAATTCTCACCCGAATGACATGAGAATTGCGAAGCGAAAGACGGCTGGCGTCGAGGTTTCAAGGCATCCTTCTATTCGCTTAGTTTGAGAAAACCTGAAGGCACGAGTCTCAATCGAAGCATAGCATTTAATCAGCACAAAGTAAATAGGTTTTTTGATAATTATGATTCACGAATCCCATGTTAATTTAAACAGTGTGAAATTGCAAAAGAAAATGGAATTTGTTTATTAAGTTTTCCGTCACACACTACACATAGGCTACAACCGCTCGATGTTGGAGTATATGAATCCAGGAAAAACTACTTCTGTTAGAAATATGGCCAATATGACTAATGTAGTATACTCAAGTGCTTTCAACTTTAATAATTTAGTTAAGAGTTTTGAAAAGCTGACTCCACATCAAGTTTTGTAGTTGGTATGCTTGATTCTTCCACTAAAGGAATAGAAGTATTACCGTCTGATATTAAAAGAAAATCTACCGGAACAGAGTCAAAAAGCCCCTGAAAGCATCAAAGATTCGGTAGTGATTCATAATATTACTAGTTTAAAGCCAAACAAACATTTAATTGAAAGTGTAGATCAGTCACCAGCCTTTTGCGATTCTAGTTCTTTGAGAATTTTACGGCAATGAAACTTAACTTCTGCCATGGTAGTGTTGATGCTGTATTTTGGTGGGGGAGAGCTTTGCCTTGGGGGACTTTTGAGAGTGCGCTAAGAACATTTTGGCGAGCTCGTTTGCCTTTCCTTAGCTGTAGTCGCCGTGATGCCGCGTTCGTCTGTCAAAGGTAGGAGAGACGTTATTGTAAAATTATTAGTTACTGCTGTTGTAGATTCCATTTTGGCCGCTTTTCAAAACAAGCAGGGTCTGCACCTAGGCAGAATAAATTACCACAAGGGCTAGTTCTAAAGTGAATTTGAAAATGAAACAAAAACCTTTAGCATTATATGAATATATTAATATGTTATTTTACTTGAAAACAACTTAAAGCTCGTAACTAAATAAATAAATAAACATTTAAGGTATCTAATTCTGGCAGTGCTAGAATATAGACAATTTCTGTCAGTGCTAGGTATCGACTTCACACAATATCAGAATAACAATACTTATAAAGGCTAAAGACCTGCATAAACAATTATAATCCTAACAAAGCATACTGTTATAAATACAACCTTGTAGCTAAATACATATATGTCTGTTAAAGTTCCTACGGAACCACTCAGTGTGAGCTTGATTAACTGAGATAACGCTGAATTGAAATACAGTAATATTAAAGTAATAATAAAAGGATTAATATCACCTTAGTATCCACAATAAGCTTCTATGTACAATATATTCACCAATTGACGAGCAAAGTTCAATCGTTGAGCAGTTGATCTTCAAACGCAAGGAAAGTCACTTAAGAACACGTACTAAGTATCTTCTTAGCTTCTATATACAATGTAATTCAATTTCTTGCAAATAAGAATAAGTCAAGCTAGAGTGAATTGAGACTATGCAGTAATATGCATAAATAACTTCTGCTGGTAGCGCAATGGCGTAGAGGGTTTATTTTACCTTCCAGAGTAATTTGCACTGGAAAACACCACACTGTAAGAGAAAAATTCAATTTAACCAGAGAGCATGACAGGGACGATCTTGTAGAAATGCGGTTTTAATACGCGCAACAAAATGGATTATAAAGCGCGCTATGCTAGGAACGCATAGGTAGGTTACACTCCGAGAAATGGAAATAGCACTTATGAGATACTTTATATTATAATAAAGTAGAGAGTGCCAAAAACGCGGTTTACTTTTCGGTTTTTGAGAGAGATTGACTGTGAATAAGTGATTTACTCCCATGGCCGAGTGGCACGGGGAACGCTTCCTTATTACGCTCTTTCTGTGCTTCGCTAATGGGCGCAAACCTTCACTCCAGCTTAGAAGTAACTGGGAGTGAATAATCTCAAATCGAAAGAATAATTTAAATATTGAATGAGTTTACGTATGTCAATGCGTAGGCTAAAACGGGTTGTCGCCGAGCGTGTAAATTAGGCCCTAGCTCAAATGTCAGAGAGTAGGAGGTGGGTTGATTTATAAGGCGCCACGGGCTTGTAGATAGCACAAGCGAGAAATGCCCCAAAGTTGAAATATGGAACTTGTTTTAGTTTAAGCTTCGCGACAAAATAAATGAATACCAAAAAATTGTTATTTGTTTCTATCAAGAAAACCGGCCAATGAAACAACAAAAATTAGTTAGAAGATTAGATCAGATATCTATATACCGGCAATTTATCAGTAGATATTAATAATGGAAAAATAATTACCCAAAAATTTATCAAAAATCAAAGTCGATATAAAGCAAGTACTCAAATTAACCACAAAATAAACTAATGCCGTTAAGAAACAAATGCTTAAAAATTAATCAAAAATAACTAAAGCAAGTGATAAACAAATACTCGAATATTAAACAAAAGTAAATCAAGAACGTTTCAATTATCGAGCGCAACTAATAAAAAAACAGATACTTACTGTAGCGGCCCTTTCCTTTTGAGTCTCGATGAAGATTCAATTAAATAAAACAGGTAAATAAACAAACAAAGGATCGGTTTTATTACTACTAATGAAATATCAGAGCTGGTCAAGAAAAAGAAAGATTAAATATGAGAAAGTTTCAGTAGATCAATTTTTATGGTTACCCTGTATTTTAAACGAGAAAGGGTAGGCTTTGCTCGGTTACTTGAAGAGATAAATTACACGCTTTATCTTAACAAACGCCGAAATATTCAATCGTAATTTACGGCTAACGCTTTATGCAATAATAATAAAAGAAAATAGCGTCAATATTGCAGGAAAATTCAAGTAAGTCGAATCATGAGCCGTTACAATGCCGTATTACTAACTAACTATGGTCATTCGGTATAGTTAAGCTACGTTGATAACTGCCGCAAAAACAATATATTAAAAAACTAGTTGGACCTGGCGTTATTATAGCCACCAATCAGTTACAGATTTTAACGTATGTCAATTTGCGCACTAGTAATCTGCTCCACGATCAAATTACCGGTAAGACAAAGATAATAAACAATTTGTTCGTGTAAGGAAAATATCAAAGGCCGCAATAAAAGAAAGCAATTAAAAATAACACAAAGTCTACTAGGCCGTATCAACACTAGTAGTTATCTGATATACGGTTATCTAACGTATGCCAAAAATCGTGAAAATTGAGAATAATAATAAAAACTAGTTCGACCTACAACGTTATTGCGTCAGTCAATTAAAAGTTCAAAAAAATATTTGATCCGAATTCTCATTTGTTCTAGATCAGACGGATCTATCTGAATTTTAGAATTTGATTAAATAAAATCAAGTGTCTTAGGCTAGACAAGATTGCCCAAAAATTCAAACTTCATTTAAAAGAAAATATGAATGACTAAATGTTACCATAATTAAGGAAAAAAAATTAAAAGTTAAACTTTGTTCGAAAACAAAGCCAAAAAAAAATTAGAGATCCTATGTTAATTACACACTATTGTCGCAAAATATATGGATACAAAAAAAGAAAGAAATTGCTCACTTGGCCGATGAGTAAGTCCTCAGGCAGCTTCCAGAAAAGAGATGCTCTCGGTAGAAATACTTCCTTGACAGGCGACGGACTGCAAGGCTCTTCGCTAACGATGCTCGTCGATAGCAATGTACAGCCCGACGGTAGCAATGGATCCGACGGTAAAATAGACCAACGGTAGCAATAGACCCAATGGGAGGAGTAGACCCGACGGTAGAAGTAGACCCAATGGTAGGAATAGACCCAACGATAGTACCCTGTGAAACTACACATATTATTTAAGTTTCCACACGTAACTCTTAACGAACGAGCATTATAACTCGGTAATCAAAATCAACCATCAAGGAAAAAGAGAGATCAGAATTTAAAAAAAACAATAATTTACCTGTGTAGAGACAGCCAGTTGCTTATCGCTAGATGGCTTTCAGTTGGGCCAGTGGGTCATTGAAATGATGGCGTTCACAGAAAGACAAAAAAAATGCACAAAAAACCTAACTCACCTTGCAAAAGCAGCACTCAAATCCCACAAAGAATAGTTTCAGACACCAACACTTAAGAAAAGATAAGACACAACTAAAGATTGAAACTGTTAAAATGACCAGGTTGGAAAAATCCCATTAATAGGTAAAATCAAAAATTGATTCCAACCGGTGTCTAAAATGACTGCTTGACCTCGGAAAAAACTCGCTCCACCAATGAATACAGGGAACGACAAATCACATGTTCCTCTCAATAATTCATCCCAGCCAATTAGACGATGAAAACCTGGGATTTCGATGTATAGGCATCCTAAAAAACTACACAGAGTAGCCAAAAGGACATTGACAATTAAGCCACTTCAATTAATAGAATTTCCCAATTATTCAGGGGCAATTAATTAATTGCGCGCGCGATGCTCATCCTCTCAACAAATCCAAAACAGTAGGCTACGAAAACCGGAAACATTAGAAGTCCATCGACTTTATTTTCACGCGCCAAATTCAATTGGTTGGAAATCGAATTGTTTAGCAACGCCGATTTATTTTAATTTCTCGATCGAGAGAACGTCGAAACCAGATTATCTACGTAGGTTTTTTGCTATTAACCATGAGTGCGCTCGGAGCCACATGAAGGGCGACAAGTTCTAGGGTTATCTACGCATTGATATACGCTAGACAAAACGGCCTGTGATATGCTGATGGTCTTCTTGGATTAATATGAACAACCCCAACAATTGTACAATCTATATTATAGATCATAAGTTATTATTAGGTAATGAGCTCATAGTGTCTGTTAAACAAGTTGATGTACTAGTGCGCGTAATATTTTGGCTGCTGTATCAACAATAACATAAAACGTACTAGTTAAAATGATTTTAACAATTTTTTTGACTTGATGATGATTTGTTTTTTGGGTTAATATATTTTTCTTATTTATTTAATTTCAGCAACAAAAATAGACTTACGAGACAATCCCAGTATTAAATGTTATACTCCAGAAGATGGTCGGAAACTTAAGAGAAAAATTAAAGCACAAAGTTACAAAGAATGCTCAGCTTTACGCAACGAAGGCTTAGAAGATGTTATTATAGAGGCTGTACAAGTAGTTCAGAAGTATAAAATAAAGAAAAGAAACACACAATGCATGATATTATAGATTATAGATTCGTTTGTTTATTTTTACTATTTATAAATTTTTTATTTATATAAACGTAAAGGGAGGTTGTTTTTGTTTCCATCGAAGAATCAATGGGTTTCATCCAGTTTCTAACCCAACTTTTAGAATCTAATAATTTCGATATTAATATTTGCTCTAACAAATCCACAATGGGATCTATCAAGAAACCGTATTGTACAGGTTTTATTGCAAAAGGTTAGTTGATATATTTAGCGATTCTGAAATACTGTATCAATAAAAATTTAAATAATTAATTTACAAGCCTCTAATTTAAAACTAGTAACGGATAAAACGTGTTAAGTAGTGAAAGATAGGTGAGAAGAACAACCTCACTTTTATGTGAATTAACAGTCAGATAAATGTGATCTATATATTGTAGAAATTAAACAGATTTTAGTTCGTTAGTTTGTCAACGTAATACTCCTTAAATAGCTATGGTATGTAATGTAACTAAGAAAAAGCTCTCATGAACTGAAATTATTTATATCACTTGACTACATTGTACGCTGCATGAGTAGAAGTTTTATCTTTACTTGGAGGCACTCTGGTTGCCAGAGCAGGTAAAAAAAATTACAGGTAAATTGGTCACCAAAGAGCCTTTTAACTATGACCCCAAAAACATCCTAAGCTTTCAGGTGTTTGCTTAACGAGTATTCATATTATTATTTCATTAATTGACTTTTAGATTGTGTGTTTTGATACATATTTTTGTGACTTTTGTCGTAAATATTGACCATTTACGCTAGTAGTTGAAATCTGTAATGGAGCCGTTTCTGCTCAGGTAAAATTCTAAAGTGACTTGAACTTTCAAAGCGAAGTCTATCTTTATGCTCCAAAATTAAAATCTAAATATGAAAACATTAAATTTTTTATAGTCTGATTCAGAAATGTATAGAGTAATAAAACCTTATTAGTTATGAAACAGTATCGCATTAAGTATTTTTTTAACATTTATTTTTCAGTTATTTAGACCTTCAAGCTATTACAGTGGATACATTCTAATGAATGTGTAAATTTTATATTGAAAGAAATGTGTTTTTATTATTTTACCTCAATTAATAAAAAATTTCGGAATTTACCAGGTTGTTTGTTTAAATACCTACCTACTCTCTAAGTACCTAGGTAAAGGTAATGTGAATGAATAAATATCTGGATAAATACAATACAATTATTATTACAATAGATATATAGATGAATAGGTTTTGTGTTCTTTAATTGGAGCTGGTGCAGTTTTTCTAGGTAAAACTGTCTAGACGGGCCCGTACCTTTTTATTTATTTATTTCCCTATTGAAGACCATTAATAATATATACATATTTAAATAATAATCATAAACAGATTTACTGCTATAATGATCGGATTTATTTTTGTTGTATTAAATAATTTAACACACGCAATGCACAAAATATACTAAACTTAAAATAACAAACAAACAATAAAAAATAATAAAGAAAAAAAGAACAAAAAAGATCCAAAACAATCTTATGTATATTATATTGATTGTTTTTACGGTAAGATAGAGCCTTACTCGCAAATATAACATAGCAAATAACTTGGGAAATATTCATATGGATGACTAAAATGCAATACATTACACATTTCTACAAGTTAGCTGCAAACATTTTTTCTTGTTATACAATGGTCAAAAATGTCTTGAAATATTTATAATCTAGAAATAAGTTTGTACTCACCCATCGGGTTGTCTATGAAAGCTAAAGAATTTCTTATTGCAATTATACCTCTTGTCATGGCAGCTTTTAACAGCACACACTTTTCTTTCTTTTCTTTCACTCATAGCTATTAACTTGTCATTCATTCAGTACACAAGTCACCAACACTTAACTTACCACTTGACGAAACCACAAAACTCTTCAAATATACACTGCCAGTTCTTGCAGCAGGAGACTTCAACTGCAAACATAGATCTTGGGGATGCAGGGCCACTAATACAGGTGGCACTGCATTGTTAAGAACTTCGCAAGAGCTGCACTTCACAGTACACGCACCACTCGAACCCACTCACTTCCATCACGAACGCTCAGATATACTAGACATAGCACTTACTCAAAACATTGCACACAATGTTGTGATTGATAATTTGGAGGATTTATCCTCATCAGATCATTCTCATATTGCCATCACAATAAACAACATACACGAACACAAACAAGCAAATATACAACAATTCATACACTGGAACATATTCAAAGAACACCTAACACAAAACATGCACAACTTATCATACATCGCCCTCCAAAGCGGAACTAGACAACGAAGTTGCTAGATTCACTGAGGAGATACAAGCAGCCATAAACGCAGCCACTAAAACTGTACACAAAAAACAAAACAATCCATACTCGCTTCCACAAAACATAAAAAACAACATAAGGCTCCGAAACAGGCTAAAACGACGAGCCAGACTAACAAACAACCCAGACTTAATCACACAAGCAAACAGACTCACGAATACAATCAAAACAGACATAAAAAGTCACAAAAACAACTCATGGACAGAATACATCACCACAGTCAACCCACAAAGCAACTCTCTATGGAAAATTGCCACATTGATGCAAGGTCGCAACAAAGTGGCATATCCTAATATCCATGGACTGAGAGGAATGGTGTATTCCAGCGAAGAGAAGGCTGAGGCCTTCACAGACTCGCTGGAATCACAATTCACCTTAGGCGATGGGGCCCAGGATATAGATCACGAGGCAACCATAGAGAGAAACTACAGAGAAATATTAACTTACGAAAACGAACACCAAGACGACGAAACACGACGAACCAACACCGCAGAAATTGCGCAATTAAACCCGAAAAAAGCACCCGGCTACGACAACATACCAAGCAGAACACTAAAAAACCTACCAGAAACAGCCTTACTCAAATTCACTTACATCATAAACACAATACTATCACTAAAACACTTTCCAAAATCTTGGAAAAAAGCAAAAATCATTCTCATTCAAAAACCTCACAAAAATTTGATCTGAGAAGGTTATGTTGGAAAGATTGAATACACACATAACGCAAAACAACCTGATCCCAGATGAACAATTTGGGTTCAGAAAACATCACAACACCGAGCTCCAACTAGCCAGACTTGTTGAGGAGGCGACTAGAGGACTACAAAGACGGGCATCGACCGGAGTTGTAGTCCTTGATGTCGAAAAAGCCTTTGACAAAGTATGGCATGAGGGACTCATCCACAAACTAGACAGACTACGCAAAATACCACCGCCACCAACTCAACTCATAGCATCATTCCTCAAACACAGATCCTTCACTACACAAATAAACACTGCACTGTCCACCACAAGGCGCATAGAGGCAGGAGTCCCCCAAGGCTCTCCTCTGTCGCCTACACTATACACATTATACACAACAGACATACCTAGACACCCAAACACTAAACTCTCCATATACGCAGATGACACATACATATTCTCAATAAACAACAATTACATAAGACTCAAAAACCACGTACAGCAACACTTAGACTCTATATACGAATGGGCAGAAACTTGGAATATTAAAATCAATGAAGATAAAACCCAGGCCATGCTCATAACAACTAAACGCAATAAACCTATTCCAAATTTAAATCTAGAAAACTCAGTAATAAGATGGTTTAGCTCTTTTCAATATCTAGGGGTTACCCTAGATAGTAAACTCACTTTACAGAAACATATACAAGCAAAAGTAAACGAAGGCATTGCAGCCAAACAAGCTTTCTTTCCATTAATAAACAGAAAAAGTAAAATGTCACGAAAGAATAAACTAATGCTCTATAATCAGATAATAAAGCCCAAAATTCTATATGGAGCCATAGTATACACTCATGCATGCAAAACAAACAAGAAAAAACTACAAACATTCCAAAACAAAACACTCAGACAAATTGTGAACGCACCTTGGTACGTTCGCAATGCAGACATTCACAACGATCTCAAAGTAGACACAATCAACAAATATCTTGGCAGGCAAACACACAATATTCTTAGAACAAGTACGCAACCATACAAATCCAGTCATAAGAACACTATTCAGTAGAACACACCCAAACAGAACAGTACACAAAAGTTTACTACTCCCACCAGAACACTAAATCACATACACAATACACAAAGAAAAAATTAAAAAACCCAAAAATATTAATATCAATATCAATATCATTCTATTTTCAAAACTTAAAAAATTTTCAAATTTTTCAAAATTTTCAAAACTCTTCAAAATTTCTAAAAGGTTCGTTCTTTTTCATAAAATCAAAAATTTCAAAACTCCAAAAATTTTCAAAAATTTTAAACTAAAAATTTTCAAAAATCTCTCAAATTATTAATCACAAAAATCACTAACAAACTAGAATGATCCAATAACAGCTGGGGACGAGAGCATCGCTGATGCCCTAGGCCGGGTTCCCGCCTAAAAACGGGGGTGTACAGGCGTTAAGGGACTGCACGGGGTAGCTCGTCGTATGGGCTCCATGCGTAGAAGTAGGGTCAGGGGGTAACACCCTGCGTATCACGTGCAGTTCTTTCCTGGGGTGATCGATTTGGACTTGCGGAGAAATCTGCATAACCCAAATCGATAAGCCTCGACTAGGTGTCTACAGCAAATCGCAAAAACAAACAACACTCGCTCCTTCACTAACGGCTCCAAGGCGTTCCAATACCAATCACGACAAAGTCCAATAACGCACGTCAAGGTCCAAGAACATACATATTCCAATAACTACAAGACACAAGATCAAGACAGTGCAAGAGTGCCTAGTGCACTAGCACAATGGAAAGTACATTAACTACTCGAGTCGGTCAGTCGGTACAATTCTAGAGTGGGGACTCCCAACCTAAGGGGTTTTCCGGAATTCTCATCTCAAGTGATTATATTTGCAGGTTTTGTTGCACTTTGACTGACTCGCTGCTGTTTAGAATATTTAGTTTACATTAATTTATTTTTTAATTCTGTATGATATTTTGTCTCTTTACTACCACTGCTTAAGTTATTTCGGCGCGGCAACTGCATTTTTCTGTTCAAAATCTTGCCAGATATTGTTAATAAAAGATTCAGTTTTTTAAGGGATAATATCAAAAATAGAAATTTAGGTCCAGAAGGTTTTACTCCAGTTTTCATTGACGAGTAGTAGCTGGCAAGATGACACCAAGAACAATAGTAATGGTAAAAAAATATTATCTTATTAGATTTTTTTATAAATTAGTGCCTTGTAAATATTCATAATTCCATCTGTTTCATATTTTTATCAGCTTATAAAAGTACAAAAAAAATTGTGTGTGCTTAAGACCGCACGACAGAAGTGAAAACTTCAATAAGCGGGGTCATCGTTTGTCAGAATTTCGATCTGAGCCTTCGTTGCAGAGATACGGGCGAAAAACGGTCTTCCCCCCAAAGTCCCCCTTACAGTAGAACCCCGGTCTCCCCCGTATGACCAAAGATGGACATACCATAAAAATTTCGAACCCCTACCTCTTCCCGTTCTCCCGAAATTAATTATTTAAGTTTTTCCTTCTCCCCCTCTCTTGGCCAAACGGGGGGAGACACGGGGTCTTGTTTTCGTCCAGGATCTTATTTTTACCCCGGCTATATCCCCTGAAATTTTCAGCCCTCTACCTATACTGGAACATGTGAGTAGAAGAAGCGTTACGTTACATATCCGAGCGTGACGCGTGACGGCTCGGACTCATTCAACCCCCGCAAAAAAACGCAAAACGCGCCTAAAGAAGTTTTCACTTCAAAAATTAAAAAATAAATCTAATCAGACAGTTTAGAAGCTCCTCCCCAAAGCCGCATATAATCATGTACAGGGTGTCCCAAATTCGAGCCTCATCATTGGGATCTCGGAAACTAGAAGAGATACGAGGTCGGTTAAATGGAGGCAAAGTTGCGCAATTTGATGCTGATCAAAATGCCACCTTAAAAGTTAAAAAAATCCGAATACTTCTGACGATATTTTGAAAAAACCGAATATTCGCGATTTAATTTTTATTTTTTTATGACTCTATTTGAATAGATATAACAAAATAAATTTCACATTCTCATTGCTACTTTTTCTGTTCTAAAAGATGGTGTTATCAGATTTTAAAACCGACGTTTCGTCCTTGAGCTGCCATCATCATTTTTGTTTTTTTAATACGGCCCTTAAGAGCCTCTAAAGTCCCAAAACCAATAATGTATCACACTGGTTCGAAAAATTCATATTAATGTCATTTTCCATAAGAACTCATGTGTTAGAGAAAGAGAGAGAAAACAGATTTTTGGTGAGATCTTAACAGGAAATCGTTAAAATGATTGTTTTCGAAAAAGTGCAATATATTATTCGTTCTGGCACATCAGAAGCTCTTAAAAACCGATATAAAAGAGCCACTATCTTCTGTCTCTCTCTAACACATGAGCTCTTATGGAAAATGCCATTAATACAAATTTTTCGAATAAATGCGATACATCATTGGTTTTGAGACCTTATAAGCTCTTAAAATCCATAATAAAAAAATCCAGGACCGTATTTAAAAAAACAAAGTTTATGATGACAGCTCAAAGACGAAACGTCGGTTTGAAAATCTGATAACACCATTTTGTAGAACAGGAAAAGTAGCAATCAGAATGTGAAATTTATTTTCTTATATCTATTCAAATAGAGTCGTAAAAAAATAAAAATTAAATCGCAAATATAACTTTTTTTCCAAAAATCTTCGGAAGTATTCGGAATTTTTAAACTTGTAAGGTGGCATTTCGATCAGCATCAAATTGCACAACTTCGCCTCCATTTAACCGACCTCGTATCTCTTCTAGTTTCCGAGATCCCAATGATGAGGCTCGAATTTGGGACACCAATTCAAGTTACCATTTTGGTTTATTGGAAGAAATCCCGAGAATATCTTGGACAAAGCAGAGACTGATCGAATGGTTGAAGAAAAAGAATATTGACTTTCCAGAAAATGCCATGAAATGTCAAATATGGAGTATTGCACGCAGAAACTGCCCTAGTGAAAAAATATTATCCCAATTAGGGCTTTTTGCCAAACGCTGTCGGCAAAGTTGGAAATTAGTCTCCAGTGAACCTACCGACCCTACCGTATACTTATTTATACCGTGGCCAGAGTACTAATATACCGTGTTATGGCCAGCTTTGCTAGAAATTCGACCAGTGGTCGGCGCGGTGTGTCAAAGGTCGCTGCCAATATTCTGCTAGTTTTCGCGCGGGGAAGGAGACACACCGTACCGCCGCGGAGAGTGAACCTTCTTAACGCATAGTTAATGTTCGGTGATACGGGCCCAAGAAAACCGGCATTGTGTATCAATTTCTTACATAGAGTAGTCACAACAGATCTTTGAACGTGAGTCATAGCTTTAAATAAATAGCAAACCCTTCTCTTATTAAAACTATCTTGTTTTCTTACCTACTCCATTGCGTACGTTCAAAGTGATGACGCACGTTCAAAGATTTATTGTGAGAAGTCAAGACAAAATTGAGATTTCGTCAGTGATATTGCTATCAAAATTATTAAAAAATGGGGCACACAAAAGATCTTTTATAATTAAGTTTTATTTAAATAACTCTTGTAAACATTTTTCTCTTATAATTTGTATATTCTCTTCGATCCATGAAGTGGGATGGCTAACTGGACAGTTATTGCTGAGACATAGTGATTCTACCTCAGGTAAAGTTGGTGACTCTACCACTGAATATATATCTCTTTGATTTATTAAAGGACCTAAAAATAAAGTTAAATTATTAGTTTAATTGAGTATGTTTGAATTTTGTAACAAGCAAGATAATAATTCTAATATATGATACTCTCGATGTTGTCATCCATTTACTGGCCTAGAACATATATATTTTAAGTTTTTGTTAACTGTATAATACAGTGGCGGGCACATAGAATGATGTGACTTAAAAATTTAATCCCAAGTTGCCACAATAAATAACTATTTCAGATCATGTCAATTTGATGAATCTTATACACAAGATGTCTCATTTTGGTTGAGATCATATGCCATCACCGCGCACCGTTCGTTAGTAGTAAAGACAGAAGGATGCAGGCCTCTCGAACCTGTGATACTTTACTGAAAAATAAAAGACGGTTTTTGAGATACAGGGTGAAATAATTGAAAACTCAACTTTTTCGGACACTCCTCGCAGCTCAGTCAGTGTTTCAAGTGGCGCATTAATTAATAGGTAATCTCTTATGCCGCACCGGGTCAATTTATTCAATATTCATTTCATGTTTGCCATATTAGATTTTTTTAAGGCAGTGACACACGCACTAAAGGGTGATCCTATGGCACTTCTCGGAATGTGCGCCGTTTCTGAAAATTTTAAGGTATCGTCCAATCATAAATCTGCAAACTGAATAATAATTGAAACCAGACTACACAACCTTATTGAGTTTTCGAAATATGTATAAACTTTAATTGCATAGATGTTATAATGCAGAGAAGTTTAAGTCACATTAGTGGATGATTTGAAATAGCTCGCCTTAAGAATTTCTTTATTTTTGTAAAAATTTTGAAATAGGTAGTTCATTTGGAATTATTGAATTTGATTTACATTTGACGCATTTATCGAAAAACAATAAAATTTCCCCTATTATATTCTTACCATTACTTAATGCACTCTCTTCTTTTGCTAAGGTTCTTTCTATCCTATTCGAACATGCATTCTCACTCTTTTGTGTATCTTGATTCAGTGTGATATTATTACTATTGGAATTAAATCCATTTGTATTGCTAGGTATTAGATTAATATTTCCAGTATCATAATCTACGGCCATTATGCATTTCGGAGCAGCACTATTTTGATGTGCCGAGTCGTCTGAATGTTTTAATTGATTAATTGAACCATGACCTTCAATTGCCAGCACATTAGTTTGATCTGAAATATCATCCGGAGTATCAAAATCGCTAACCCGAACGACTGATCCTGGAGGATTTATCGGACATTTGTGGGATCTTTGGCTTACTTTGTACCTGAAACTTTTGCCACAACCAGTACACTTGTAAGGCGTAACCCCTGTGTGAATTCGCATATGTACTAGATAGGAAACTCTTTGTCGAAATCGTTTTCCTGAAATAAGATAAAAATATTTTTCAACTAAAAATAAGCACAGTACTAAAAACTAAAACAACAAGTACTGATACTTCAGATTCAAACTAAACACGTTGTAATAGTCATCGTCTCTTATAGATTATTATATTCACATCCGTCTCTATAACGCTGAGTACATAAGGTTATGTTAAATTATTGGCGAGATATCCCGTTTGATTGGCTACTGCTAAATAAATTTCAAACACTGTTATAGTTTCTGTTTTCGTCTCGCCGTGTCAGACCGTATATAATCGCACTCGCTGTAGGGTCAACGTTGGCATATTATATGGGCGGAACTATCGCGTTTGATTTACATTTCAATTGGT
Source organism: Pissodes strobi (assembly GCA_016904865.1). Classification (NCBI taxonomy): domain Eukaryota; kingdom Metazoa; phylum Arthropoda; class Insecta; order Coleoptera; family Curculionidae; genus Pissodes; species Pissodes strobi. The sequence goes on from MU182142.1 coordinate 174,164, forward strand.
TATAGTTTCCGTCACAAGAATAAAAGTTTTTTGTTCTTGTGGTTTCCGTCTGCAGTACAGTATATAGTAGCGGAATATGACGTAACCTAGACCCAAATAATGCCAGGATGATCGATTATAATTATTATACATGAATCGATATTATAATTGTTGTGTTGCGTTCTAGGCGACTGCTTCTTTGTTGAGAGTGTGTGGATTGGGCGATGTAACCGAGGTGGAAGGATTACTAAAGGAAATACTGAATGGCTCTAACAATAATAGTGTTATTGTGATGAAATGCGTCTGGAATGCCCGTATTTCTTTGACCTCGTTTCGTTTCTAGAATTCGGTCTGGCTGTAAATTGCGTCTTATTTAATTCTAGACATTTGAGAAATTTTCTCAACTATTATAGACAATTCTAGGCTACGGAAATTTTAATCTATCTATAAGCGAAGACCACGCGAGCTTAGTATAGAACATAATTTGAAATTGTTAAGAATTACTAATTAAGAGAATAAAAGATTAATAGTATATGACAGTAACAATATTATTAATGCAATAATAGTCTTTATCGCAGCACCTATGGCTTTTTGCAGTCAATTTGCAGGTCTCATCGAAGATAAAGAGAATGTATATCCCGTCTTACCGAGTATAGCTCCAATTATTATTCAACCCAATCTTGACAGTGATTCAGGATTCTAGTCCTGACGATTACGAAATGTAGAATCTAATCTTAACTTTCGTTTAGTTTTCCTCAAAACTTCCAGTGCTTGTTCGTAAGGGTTTTAAGGTTATTTATATTTTAAATAAAAGTAATTATTTGGAAAAAAATCACGTCAAAAATAAAACTTAAAAAATTGGTGTTTCTGGGCGATACGAACAGCTTCCCATACAACTTGAACTCCATTTAATAAACATTAATTTTGATGGATTTAGCTAGTTAACAGTTATATCCTTTGAATTTTAGTACCCCGTATATGATGGCAAAAATTAATTTTCAAAGTTTCTATTTCATTGTGTTTAACAAAATTGTATAAATGGTATGTTAACTTGGAATTATACATACTTCTTTTAAATGTCAACCTCTCTTTAACTTACGCAATCTTTTGTACAGGTACATCAAAATTTCGGTTTATAAATTGTAACAGTTCGATTTTGCCAAGAGTAAACATTTTTAAAAGTTTATTTATATGCCGCCTCTAGAAAAAATGATGCTGTATTTTGCACGCATCGGTTTACTAATTCTAAATTTATTAATTTGCTTTGCTTGTAAATGCCACTTTCCTAATATGAAAACTATATTTTAAGTATAGATTAGCTATATATTTGTATTAGCTTTTAGAATCCGTTGTGACTATCTATGTTAGTTGATAAGCGAAAGCGATGTATCTTGTTATTAAGATAACTTGGCTTGATTTGCCTTATATTATCGTAAACCGCCAGCCGACCATTTTATATTTTTAAAGAATTCTATTAGCCTGCAAATACGTTGCATTTGACTTATTGAACCATAATTTAATGTCAGTTTGAATATTATGTTTTATTACCTTTTGAGAACCCTAGCTTGATGTTCCGGAGATCGTTTTTGGACCTCTGCTTTAAATGTGTTTCTCGTTTTGTACGACTGACCAGTTTTTTTGGTGAGGTATATGCCAAATAATAGGGATGGGCTATCTATCCCGCGTTTGTCATTCTCGATTTAGATTTTTGAAGGTTTATCATTCTTGTTAGAGCATTTCCTAGCATTTCTGGAAGAATGAAATTTTAGCTCACTATTCGTGGCTTCCGCCGTCATTTATCATCATAATAAGCGAGAATTAAGGCGTTTATTTTCTTAGAATTACTCCTTGTATCGAATCACTCGGCTTGTTTTCAGCCCATCACTACTTGTGATGCCGCATTCAATTTCGAAGGCAAACTGACGGAACGTTGGAGAGGTCCTCTAGTTTGCTCGTCCGGCGAACGTTTGCCTTTGCCAGTATAGCGAGAAACTGAACGTTTTGAGTATTGTGATATAATATAACCCTTTTGCTAGGGGATTTACTGTGTGGTTTTTGTTTGTGTTTTAACACGACCGATTCTTCGGGCTCTACATGCTGTACTAGGTAAGCATTTTCTCTGGATTTTTTTCTATGGCCTGTGAAGCAAGTGAACGCCATGAGGCTAATTTTTTTTGTTTCCATTATTTATAGCGGCTTCTACGTTCGTCCCATAAGACCGAGACCGTCAAATATCTCCTAGTTCACCCTCAAGTCCGAGTTTGAGGTAAAAATCGCTACCGTTTTGCCTAAATTAATGAAATTGATTGCTTATCTGTGTTACCTTTTTTTTTGGGCACATATCGCCATTTGCTTTTCTTACATGTTATCTTATCTACTCCATTTTATCTGATCCGAATTTTTATTGTAATGCAACTTTAATTTTGATCACATGGGGGCGCTTATATATTATTTTTAGGAGTGATTCATACCTATCTTTTTATATTCAAGTTGTCTGCACCTTGATATCTCTTTTATTTGCTTCATTGCATTGCAAGTCCATGTTTTTTTTTTTGTCTGGGAAAATTTGTTTTATAAAGAAGATGTATTTATGCAAAAGGGGGGGGGGGTCTATGATTTTTATTAAAGTAAGGGGGCTTCATTTAATGCGTACTGGATTATTTCAGGGTTTTTCTGGTGGGCCAGAAACTTAATTGAAGAACTACAACTTTTTCCGGAGGGCCAGAGTTTATCAAAGGTCCACAACATTTTTTTTCTGGAAGGCCAGAAGCGTCAGTCAAGGACCTTAACTTGTGGTCCCCGCACTAGAGGCCATCGAGAGCCGTTCCTGGGCATCCATAGGCACTTCCACCAGAGTTCGACGACGGGATTTGGGTATAAGTTTTGTGTCTTATTGTTTCTTAGGTGGATACACCTAAGTAGTAGTATAATCTTCGTTTTCTTTTTTTTTTTCATATAAATCAAACATTGAACGCCGAGTTCTGAGGTAGCTCATTGATTTTAATTAATTTAATTTACATTTATTCACTGGTTTATCGGACCAGTTAATCTGATTGCTTTGAGTTATTTTCTCATTTTAATAAAGTCAAGCGCTGGCTGCGGATAATTTCATTCTTATCATTCATTAGTCGGGAGATATAACCGCTCTGAATTTTATCTCATAATCATATGAATCAAGCTGACCATAGTTTTAATCAAATCTGGTGCTTTTATTAACTTAAGTTTTTTTTTTGATCTAATCATTGTGTCCGCTCATTGCGGCATGTTATCACCATCAGTGCAGCTATTAGCGCACGCATACCTAGTTATAAGAAGCTTAGTCTGCGTCAAGTGATCGCTTTGATAAGTGGTGTTTAGTGCATTTGGTGATAAGGCATATAGAACCGAGGTTTTCCAACTCAATTGGTCTCTGTACGTATACAATCTTCATATTGCACTCTGTTTATTTTATTAATTACTTTAACAGTTATTTAACATTCTTTTGTCTTTACTTAACCACATTTTAATTTAACCTTTTTCTCCAGATAGATTGTTGCTGTGTTTTCAAGAAAAAAAAAGAAAGAACTTAGTGGCAAATATAGTCTTCATTAAATTTTAGATTGTGTTTTCTTGATAGGTTAAGTTAGTTGATTATAGTGCCATAATTATTCTCATTTTCTTGAAAGTTTGGAATTAAGTACTAAGTACCGGTTAATTTTATGAGCGAATCTCATTCGGTACAACACCAGCCGAGCTTTTTCCGTTTAGCTGGCTAGAACGGGTGGCGCTCAAACGACCCCACGACAAGGGTCGGGCTTGCAATACGTCTCTCCGGGGCTAGGTTCATTTTGTTTAATTAATTGGGAAAAAAATCTTTGGGTTCAATCAGAAAAACGTGTTGCAAGATGCAGTACCGCTGGATAGAATCTCGCCTGAATTTGATGAAAAGCTGTTAAATCGTCATCGGACAATCGTGTATAATTTTTTTTAAGGTTATCTCAGAATTTTATCATCCTGTATATGTTACGAAAAATAATATAGTTTGTAAAATTCCTTAGGACTTACAGTTTTTTTGCAGCTCAAACTGACTTTTAAATACTATATACTGCAATATAGAGAGTACATCGCATATCCAGAAGACTAGAACTTAAAGGTAAGTTCTAAATAATGGCGCCAGCAGTATTTTAAATTAAAAAACGCCTCGATTTTTATGACTTTCTGGTCACTTCGAATAATATTTTTTTATTATCTGCATGGATAAATATTTATGCCATATTTTGGGTAAAAAAAATCTCTCACCTACAATATAACAAATTCATGATGGTTCCATTTTTATTTTTCTGTAAATTAAGCTTTTTAAAAATATTGGCTTATTTTTCTTAAGTAAAGAAATTCTTTTTATCACTTTCAGTTCATTGCTGTGCTATTGTTACTGAAATATGTATTTGTTACTAATCCAAACTAACCCTTACGTTTCCTTCAATACTTCATGAATAGAAAGAACAATATCAAGTGTCCATTTCTGTGTTACAAAATATTTACCGGTTTTCTAAAATGTGTAGGTTTATATTAAAGAGTTCGGTAAATAATGTTCGACTATTTTAGAATATAAGATAAAATATTATCTAACTCGGAGTTTGGAACCTTCGGCTAGGTAATCTGTACCTTCGGCAAATTACCTAGAACAGATGCGAAAGCTACCGATTACGCGAGGGACGAAGTTTTCCTGATTCCTATTCCTAAAGAGGCTGGCGCCTACTTATACAGGGTGCTACAAATTCGAGTGCATGCATGGGGATCTCGGGAACCGTAAGAGATACGAAGTCGGTTAAATTAAGGCAAAGTTGCGCAATTTGATGCTCAACAAGATGCAGTTTTGAAATTTGTAAAATTCCGAATAGTTCCGGAGATATTCGTAAAAAACCGAAAAGCAGCTATTTAATTTTTATTTTTTCCTGACTTTATTTGAAGAGATAATATAAAATAAATTTAACATTATCATTGCCACTTTTTCCCCTTTATAAAATGGCAGTGTCAAATTTTAAATCTCACGTTTCGTGTCCGGGCCCCCATCATCAACTTCATTTTTTTAAATACGGACCTGGATTTTTTATTTCATTTTTTAGAAGCCTTTGGTCTCCCAAAACTAACGATGAATCACACTTATCAATATATCAACAAATCTAGATTTCCTCCATAAGAGATAATGTGCTGACCCGATTTCACTCATGAAAATATTTGTTACCGCTATCTCCCAAAACCAACGATGTATGACACTTGTCCAATAGCGGTAACACAAATATTTTCATACGTGAAATAGGGTCAGAAAGTCTAACACATTATCTCTTATGGAAAAAATCTAGATAAGTGTGATACATCGTTGGTTTTGGGAGATCAAAGGCTACTAAAAATGAAATAAAAAATCCAGGTCCGTATTTAAAAAAATGAAATTGATGATGGGGGCTCGGACACGAAACGTCAGATTTAAAATTTGACACTGCCGTTTTATAAAGGGGAAAAAGTGGCAATGATAATGTTAAATTTATTTTGTATTATTTCTTCAAATAAAGTCAGGAAAAAATAAAAATAAAATAGCTGCTTTTCGGTTTTTTACGAATATCTCCGGAACTATTCGGAATTTTTCAAATTTCAAAACTGCATCTTGTTGGGCATCAAATTGCGCAACTTTGCCTTAATTTAACCGATTTCGTATCTCTTACGGTTCCCGAGATCCCCATGCATGCACTCGAATTTGTAGCACCGTGTATAGTCAGACACTCTATGTGTACCCGAGCTAAATCGGCGTGCCGCGGCCGCTTTAATATAGTTCGTGGCTATATGTTTCTGCGTTACTAAGCATTATAGACAATAAATTTTACATATTTTGATAAATTTCTTCCTGGTTTTGTTCGTTTATTTACTTTAGTAATTTTCAAGACTGTTTAGAGAACTATTTTGGGAGTACCCTACTCCGATTCAGTTTGAAAGAACATATAGGAAGCGATTTTGCAGAAACTTTGAATTTCCATCATATGAATTGTGAGGATGGTTTAGATGTTCTCCTATCCCAACTACGAGATACCAATGCCATTTTAGATGAAAGTTACGAAAATACTCCAAATTTAGAAGCAGCTATTAGGCTGCCAGATAATGATTATCGACGTGAAAATATAACATTTCAAAATGCTTTCTATTATGTGTGTGGTTATCTCTTGAAAAAGGGCATAGAAATTCATGAATTCCACATATGTCTTCAATTTTCTAATGCAGATAAGTAATTCTTATTCACACATTTCAAGTCACCCAACGCAGGCTTCATCTATTTTGTTTCTAAACTAGAAAAAATATTTGTAAGTGAGTTTGATAAAATATCTATAGAGATAACCGTTACCAAAACTCATTTTCAAAACACGAAGTCTGCACCCTTCAATTATCCATGTTCGGGCTTCCCTTTATTTATGTAATTAAACTACTTATTAGGTGAAGCTTATTTTACAGAATATAATATGCAAACAGAGACCTTAAAAGTTGTAAGAAAATAAAAGCCGTAGGAAAATTAAATTTTTATCCCATCTTTAATTTTTGTGGCGAATAAAAACATCATATGGCTAAAAGTGACTATCGTTTTCACAACCTTCAATGTAAAAGCTGAAAGAAATGCTCTCGCTGATTTTATTTTGAACAAACAACTAGAAATAGTATATTATTTTATATGGAGGAAAAGTAACTTTTCCTCCAAATAAAATATGCTGTTTTTTCTTCAAAGGTCGACAAATTAATGCAAAAACATCTCTTTTTAATAGTAATAATATCTAATTATTATTAAAGATAAGTGGGTTCGCAAGGCGGCTTAGACCGGTGTCGGTGAATAGACACATGTTGTTGCTATAGTAATGTAACATAAAGCTGTCAGCGGACACTGTCAACAATAATTATTTTTTAAGATTGCGTCTCCGATTGCGTTTTAATTCCGTATTGATAAGCAGTTATTGAGTAAGTTCGATTAAATAATAACCAATTTGTTCCTAAATTAGTGATTTTTGAAAATGCAGTTACAAATTGAGTGATAAATACAAAGTGTAGTTTAATAAATCTTGAGTTGTTGACGCTTATTTTGTTGCCTGTTTGTATTGTATCTATGTTGCTATGACAACACTTTTACCTCCGCCGGCGGAAAAGTGAAAAGTAAAGCTCCGGCGGAGGAAAAACGAAACTTCACGGCCGCCTACACAGTCGAGTAATGACGGATTTACTGACGTTTGAAGAAAAAATTTATTGTCGCAGTAGTCATTAATGTAAAAGATGCAGATATATTTTTCAAGCATTTAAATCTCGACATACACGTTATTCAAATGCTTTAATGGACTCTAAAATAGGCAATCTATGTTCATAGTCATATTTAGAAACCGATGAGGCAAAACATCTTTATCACATTTTAAGGCCGGTTAAACTATGTAGCTGGTGCAGCAAACTTTTTCAACCATACCGCTCGGGGCTCGAAAGGGTAGTCGGAAGGGGCCAAGGTCACGAAAACGTAGTATAGGAAAACATTAAAGGATTCGCATCTGTTCTGGATAAACTGTGTATCTACAATAACGAAATAGAATTGTTTGCACTCGACGCGCGTTTCGCTAGCCATGTTAGCAGCATCAGGAGCTAACCGAAACTAACGAACACTATTAACCATAGTTAAATATTACTACTTTATACAATTTATATCAAACTTACCGCAAATTTCACAGCCAAATGGTCTTTCACCTGAATGAATCCTGGCATGGTTTTGCAATGTGGAGTGCTCTTTAAATGTCCGTCCACATTCACTGCACGCGTATGGTTTCTCTGAGGAATGATACATCATATGTTTATGGTAAGACTGTTGGAACGTAAAGGACTTGTTACAAATCGTACAGGAATATGGCATTTCACCTGAAAAAAAGTTAAGTGTGTAACTAGTGCAAAAATAATTTAAATACATTGAAACTCACGGTCACGGTGGATAGTCCATTATACGTGTCTGGCGAAGAAGACAATGGACAAGCTCTACCTTGATAAATGATTATTTACTAGTATGTAGTAGGTAACTATGATTTTTATAATCCCAATTAACTTATTAACTTTACTTTTTGCTAGAGGAATTAGGAATTGATCTAGCGATCTTGAATGTCCGTATTCTTGACCAAAATGTTTTTTGGTCAGTTCGCTCAAGCACAAAGATGTACATTTCCTGCAACTCGCGTTCTCAATACCATAATGAAAAAGGCGAGCTTGTTTACCATGTTTATTACATCCTTATTAATAGACATGTTGTCAAAGAACGACTCATGGAACTTTCTCCTTGCAACGTTTTGGGTATATGCTGAGATTGTGGAAATATTGTGATGATAGAGATGTTGTTTATTTTCTACCCATTTCTAACCTGGACGCCTGTAAGAGCTTCTGAGATACTCGTGAGCTACTAGGAAGTAACCATCGTAAAGCAAATGATGTTTTTTTGGGATTTTTATTGTGCCGAACGGCTTATGACGATATAAAGAAGAACATTTATTGCAATCGAGTTCAACATAATTAGAGCAGAAATGTATGGGTACATGTGGCTCATCTTGTTAACATTATATTGAAAGGCTCTCGAATCTTAGGATTTATCTGTCGAAAGTATAATACTATAAAGCTATCAGAAATATGTGTAATTGTTTAGTTTCTAATAGATTCAGATTATGATTAACACCTTAAACGGCTTGAAAATTTATAAAATAAGTTTTCAATTTCTTCTGTACAAGCATACATGTCCTTACTGAAATATTCCATATAATATCAGAGCCCCGCTTGGATAACTCCGAAGATAGACGACGTATTATCTACAATTTAGAATATATAGTGCTGTAATGTACTTGCCAGATAAATAAATAAAGATAAAATAAATAAATGATTATAAGATTTTCGAAAATGTATTTAATTCAAAAGTTATTCAAAATTTAGAGCAGAAAAAGTAGGTTGGAAAGGACATGTGGAAACGCTTTTAAATAATTGCAAAGAAATCGTTCGAAACTTATTAATATAATAATAAGGTATTGACAATAATTATCTGAAGTAATAGGAGACATTAAAATTTTAATGTATCATTTGCAGACAGTTAAGAGACATCAAGTTTTTATGATATCAGTGACATTTTAGTTTATGTGAGAGAGATTAGCATAAAGCAACAATTTTCTATTTGCGACCCTTTTAAATATTTTAAAAAATGTACGTGACCCCTAGTTCCAAAAAGCGCCGCAGGCGATATGCGGGCAATTTTGGAGACTACGCCCAAATTTTACAAAAATTGGTCAATAACTATTACATATTTTTCCAAGAATCCTTTACCCCGTTGCCAATGCTACTTTAATAACTATTGGACTATCATGAATTTTTTACAAGTTTTTATATTTAAACACACAAAATGTTTCTGATCTTTAATTTAACTAACCCAAACAAAGGTTTGAAGAAATATATTGTAGGTCTTAACAAAAGTGATATTTTTTAATAAGTATATTTAATGTAATTACTGAGCTTGCATCTGCGTAACAAGTTTTACTATTCTGGACGGAGGCTTTATCACAGATCTATATAGTTACGCAACAGATGCCTACTCCGGTATTAAAAGTGTCGCTCGCCAATAATGTAATAAACTTAAATATTTTCCTATTTAGACGTGTTTTGCCCCTCCGTGTTGCCAAGTCGCGAACTGTAGTTTACCTTTTATATCACATTATGGTATTATTCATTTTCTTGGCAATCGTATTAGTTATTTTTGTTACAAGTACCTAAAATGGAGTTTTTCAGGACGAA
>MU182142.1:183956-198573 GCA_016904865.1 Pissodes strobi
TAGGTACGTGTGACAAACACTATTTTTTGTCATACGCTCCCAAAATTTAATTTTTATTTATACGCTTTTTGCAATTCTTCAGAACGCCTAAATTTGCAAATTTACCATAATTTTTGAAATCATAATGTACGACAAAGTTAGCTTAGAATTTGATATCGTAGCAACTATTTGACAGTTTTGTCATGTCATTCGATTTTTTTGACATTTAGACATATTCAGGAATTTTGGAATAGTCCGTAAAGGTCGCCATGACGACTTTTAGGGACTAGGCCTAAAAAGAAGCATTTTACGGACTCAAATGAGTCCGTAAAATAGCTATTTTTGGGAGCGTATGACAAAAAATATATTATGTCAAATTAAAGTTCATTATCAGATTCAGTGAATGGTGTGCTTGAACATGGGCTAAAACTCACCTTAAATGTCGGTGTAAAAAGTCATTACAAATTTTGTTAACTTATACTGTAATATCTCTTATTTGTATTAAGTAATAATATTATCACGCAGGTTTTTATTTCGAAGATTAAAGGAATTTTTGAAATGTTTACCGACATGTCAAAGTACCATTTAATTTTGTTTTAAACTCTACTATTAATATTATAAATGTGTTCATTTAAATTGCCGTTTCATTAATAAACTATCATACTTAATAAAAAATGTAAAAATCGTATTTTTCTAAAAATATATGTTTGTGTTAATTTGATACATAAATATTAATAATAAAACTCGATGATTTGAGCGGGTCAAAAAGTCAGCAGATATATTGTTCGACGTGATAACTTGGCAACACCGATCCGTTCCTAGACAACTGGTTCACCCGCTCGCGAAAGCCGGTGAACATTTTTGGCCCCGCGCAAAAAGCATTGGAAGAGGTATCTGTTGCGTAGCTATATAGATCTGTGGTTTTATCATAGCCAATCTTATGTCATCTTGAATATCTAACTTATTTCTACTTCTATCTCAATCTGCAGAAGATTTGAAAATCTGTTTTTACAGGGATAACTATAGAAGGAAAAATATCGCTAATATTTGAAAGCAAAGAATGGAAACTTTAGGATACGAATGTCGAAAGTGCTGTTGAAGAAGCAAAAGCATTATTTCGTTACTGAATGAAGATTTTATAATTATTGACGTGTTGTAAGAAGAAGAAGATAACGAAACTGCAAATATTGTCCCTGAGAAGAATGTCCGAATATTCTGGATACCCCACATTGTAAACTTCTTATACTCGTGCACAATCGTGATAGGTCTTGCTACATCCATAATTACGTTCAAGCAATGTGAAGGAAAGTCACAAACTAACTAACAAAAATCCTTGCTATCTTCCCCAATAAACCAAAACCGAGTTTTATCCATAATACCGAAACAGAATATTTGCACTCGATGCGCGTTTCGCTAACCATGTTAGCTGATTAAAACTGTTTTAATCATCTCCTGATGATGCTAACATGGTTATCGAAACGCGCGTCGAGTGCAAATATTCTGTTTCGGTATTGTGGATAAAACTCTGTTTTGGTGCATGTTGCTGAAGGTTCCAAACCCCAACGTAGTTCTCCAATAAAGTTTGGAAAGGGAAATATACCGTGACACCTGCGTGTTCTTGTCAGTATTAACAGTATCAGCATCGGCAGTGTCCGCACGAAACGGATTTTGATTTCGTCTTCGGGATCCCGTCCGGAAATGCCGAAGTGCGGTCGGTTCGATGCCGATAGGTGAACGCAGTCATATTGAAACAATGTATATAATTATAAAATCCGATTCGTAGGATGCGTACCTTAAAATCGAATTAACGATTTTTCTGAAATATATCACGCGTTGAAGAATCATTTCGCAGCTCCAAACTTTCATCCCGCACTTCATCCACAGATACATGAAATGAGTTCCCAACTTGTGCTGGTCAGGAAAATAACGTTGAATTTCAGATTCAAGAACTTGAAGGTGATCATTAATTTCTTCAGTAAGATCTGTCTCCGATTCTAGATGGAGTAGGTCAAGTGGTGCTCTAGAGTAGAACGACATGGAAATGAATAAGGGGGCCCCCAATTTGGGGGGCGCAGGCTCTCACGTGTCTAATAGGGGCCCAAGGGGCTCATGGGGATCTAGTTTTGGGTATAGGAGCAAAGGGGGGCCCAAAATTGAAGGGGCGCATGCCGTTCTGTGGATAGATGATTCTAACCTTACTTTTTAGTTCGGACCCCGCCTCCTTTACTACTGACGATATAAAAAGAGTAGACGGACTCTGGATTCGAACAGCTCAAGATAGAGCCCAGTGGAGCAGTTTAATGGAGGCCTATATTCAGCAGCGGACTCAACACCAGGCTGGGAGATGATGATGGAGATGAATATTGAATGGATATATTTAATCTCAGTATCTAAATAATTTAAAGCTTTTAGTTTAAATCATATTGTTTTTGATATAGTAAATTATACCACAATGAACATAGGTTGAAAAAAAAAATAGGCTTTCTATGCCATGTTTTTAATTTTTTGGAGTTTTTGACATCTTTCAGTTCATCTTCGTTACATTTTCACTTTCATTCTCAAATTAGATACCTTATTTCCAAATAATTGTAATCATTTATAATTTCTTCGTTGATTTTAAAATATTTAATTTTTGCATCTTTTTTGCATGTTTTTATATTACCTTGAGTTTAGTGCCCCAAAAGCTACGTTTATGAAGGTGACAAAATATTAATTAATATTGTACACAACAAATGGAAAAATAGCAATGCGAATGAAAATTAGTAGCTGCATAATTTCAAAAAAATATCCAAATTTTAATTTCATAATTCGCCTAATTGTTTTCGTTCACGGTAAGCTCTTGGTAAGAGGCATGCCGCAAGACTCAGGTCTGAGGAACAAAGCGCCCCCGTCAGAGGATGAGCTCGTTACAGCTTATAACATGTCTTGTGGTACAGGTGATACAAAATAAAAATAACCCTGAGATGCGCAGGTGGACAGTAAGTGTACGAGAGAGATAGCGAAGACCAAATTTTAGTAAAGCATTAGGCTAGTACACAATACAACCAAGAAAATAATACAAATACTACATTTACCTTCAAATAAATTTGAACGAAGTCAGTAAACATTTTTCAATTATAATATATATTAATAGTATCAGGAACTAGGTATATTAATAACGTAACGTAACAAATATCACAAAATATTATATAAAGGTTACAGATAGGTAAGTAAATAACTTTCATGTTAGTATTTCTTCTATTCTTGACAGGGATCCCTCGCCAAATTATTATCAGGGCATTCATCTGATCTACTGTCATTGTCATCCCAATTTAATATTAACTCAACTACAACAATGTTCAGTATAGGTCCGTTTTCCATAGACTGCAATTTGCTTTTTCACAGCGTGCAACAAACTCCTTCGTCTGTTCAATAGGGTTAAGTTCCGGATTGTGCCGAGGTAGTCGGACTACGGTGTGTCCCTCACTGGAAAATATTTCATCGATCTTATAAGTTTTCTCCCTTGCATGGTTTCGCCATTTTAATGAGACTGTAGAGCTTCGGTTTTAACATTTTATCGTCAAATGAAATATTTTTCTCGCCTGACCACTTTTTCATGTCTTCTTTCTTAGTTAACGATGTATGACAATTGTTTGTCTGTCTGTTGTGGTATAGCGCGTTGTCGATTACTATACTACACCGTAAGGGCGTAAATTCGGAACTAGGTTGTTTTTTACCCATTTTTCATAATTTTCATAATTCATCTCATTATGGTAATCCTCAGTACTGCTGTGTGACTTCCGTCTCACATATGAATTTGGCACAAAACCATTTTCTCCTCCAGCGCTCAAGATTATTAGACGTGTGTCCCAGATAAACCCACACCAGATGCAAAAGATCGGCAAATTCCTGGCCAGCCAACTTTAACCTTGACGTGGCGGTTATACGCGGCCTGCACCAAATAATCTGGGTATGATTATAGAATTGTTCTTCAAAATTAAAATAGTTGGTCTGCACCAATTAAATGAAAACACGTTTTCATTTGGTGGACTGGTTCAGGAATAATAAAAATTTGCAATAGCCACTCACTTTCTTTTTTCCCAACAGGCGGTCATGGAAATCTTGTGTTATTATGGCTGCTCTGACTTTTTTACAGAAATTTCCATAATACGCTTTATTTTATGCCGATGTAACAATGAAATGTATCTGTTATCCTAATATAGGGCCTCAAATAGTGAAAAAATACATGCTACATTTGCCACATGACGTCATACGCGTGAGAGATCGTGTTAGTTTGTTTATTTAAACTTAAATTTGATCATAAGGTAACGGAATCGGTTCAAATGACTAAAATAAATTGGAACTAACTGAAACTAACCGAATGTTGATTGAACGACTAACCAAAACTAGCCAAATGCACCAAAACGGACTAAAACGTATCGAAACAGGTTACAAACATTAAAATAAGTTAAAACTAACCAAAACGAGCCAAATTTTAAGGACTAACAAAACTAACCAAAAACATCATATTTGATTAAAACATATCGGAACCGATTCAAATGACTAATATAAAATGGAACTAGCTAAAAGTAACCGAAAGTTGATGGAATGACTAACCAAAAGTAACCAAAAGCAAATAAAATCACCAAAACGGGCTAAAATGTATCGGAACAGATTCAAAATATTGAAGTAAGTTAAAACTAACACAAATTAACCGAATATTGGCGACTAACTTAAACTAACCAAAAACATTAAAATTGGTTATAACGTATCGGAACTGGTTCAAATGACTAAAATAATTTAAAACTAACTAAAATCAACCAAAAGTTGATTGAACGACCAACCAAAGATAACAAAAGCACCAAAAAGGGCTAAAACATATCGGCACAGATTAAAAATATTAAAGTAAGTTGAATTTATCCGAAGTCTGGCAACTTGGCGACTAACTTAAATTGGCCAAAAACATTTAAACTGGTTATAACGTATCGCAGCCGGTTTAAATGACGAAAATAAATTGGAACTAACTAAAAGTAACTGAAAGTTGATTGAATGACTAACCAAAACTAACCAAAAAACTAAAATTGGTAATAACGTATAGGAGCCGGATCAAATGACTAAAATAAATTATAACTAACTGAAATTAACCAAAAGTTGGTTAAACGACTAACCAAACTAACCCAAACTAACCAAAAGCACCAGAATGGCTAATTTTCAGCAACTATTTATTTTTTTTTAGTTATCCGAACTACTAAAAATAAATTGGAACTAACTAAAAGTAACCGAAAGTTGATTGAATGACTAACCAAAAAACTAAAATTGGTAATAACGTATAGTAGCCGGATCAAATTACTAAAATAAATTATAACTAACTGAAATTAACCAAAAGTTGGTTAAACGACTAACCAAACTAACCCAAACTAACCAAAAGCACCAGAATGGCTAATTTTCAGTAACTTTTAATTTTTTTTAGCCATCTGAACTACTTCCGATACGTTATACCCAATTTTAGTGTTTTTGCCTAGTTACCAAAAATTCGGGTAATTTGTATTAGTTTTAACTTACTTCCATAGTTTTAATCTATTTCGAAACGTTTTAGCCCGTGTTGGTGCTTTTAGTTACTTTTGGTTGGTAATTCAATCAACATTCGGTTACTTTCAGCCAGTTCCAATTTATTTTAGTCAATTGAACAGGTTCCGATACGCTATAACCAATTTAAACGTTTTTGCTTAATTTTAGTTAGTCGCCAAAATTCGGTTAATTTGGGTTAGTTACTTATTTTAATATCTTTAACCATTTCCGATAGGTTTAGCCCATTTTGGTGTTTATGGTTACTTTTGATTAGTTTTGGTTAGTAATTCGGTTAATTTGGGTTAGTTACTGATTTTAATAACTTTAATCAGTTCCGATGCGTTTTAGCCCTTTTTGGTGTTTATGGTTACTTTTCATTAGTTTTGGTTAGTCATTAAATCAGTTTTCGGTTAGTTTTAGATAGTTTCAATTTATTTCAGTCATTTAAACCGGATCCTATACATCATAACCAATTTTAATGTTTTGATCAATTTTAGTTAGTCGCCAAAATTCGGTTAGGTCCTTAATTAAAGTTAGTTTCAACTTACCTTAATATTTTTAATATGTTCCGATATGTTTTAGCCCTTTCTGATGCTTTTGGTTAGTCTTGGTTAGTAGTTCAATCAACTGTCAGTTAATTTCAGTTAGTTTTAATTTATTTTAATCATTTTAACCAGTTCTGATACGTTATAAACAATTTTAGTGTTTTTGGTTATGTTTGGTTAGTCACCAAAATTCGGTTAATTTGGGTTAGTTTTAATATTTTTAGTTTATTTCGATACGTTTTAGCCCGATTTGATACTTCTACTTTCTTTTGGTTAGTCGTTCAATCAACTTTAGGTAAAATTCTGTTAGTTCCAATTTATTTTAGTCATATATACCGAGACGTTATAAACATTTTTAATGTTTTTGGTTAGTCACCAAAATTCGGTTAATTTGAGTTAGTCTGAACTTACTTCAATATTTTTAATCTATTTCGATGCGTTTTAGCCATTGATTTGTATAGGAGTGGATAAGCAATAAATAGACCAAACATGGCAAATTTACGACCGCGAAATGTAAACAAAGAGATTTCAATTTGGACCTGCGCATTAGAAAATTAGTAGAAGCTAGTTGTTGCACCGTGAAGGTAAATAGGCAGGCCCGGACTTCGAAAGTGATTATTTCACCAAATATTCGGTAGAGGAGTCTTGCCGATTGTGAAATGGGCCGCAGTTAGCATAGTGAAACAAACAATAAGGTATAAATAAGTAATACTTATAATAATTAGACTTACTTGAAATAGGAAATCCCGGGTATTTTGCCTCTACTACTACAAAACACAACCATACACTTTCGGGATTCTATTTTGGTAGCATCGCCAATTGTTTATATGCGTATTGTTCAATTTAAACGAAAATCAAAATAGGGTACGCACAAACCACAAACGTGAACCACTAAACTAAAACTAATTAAGCAACTACAGACACTAAGTCCAAAGAAAGTAAAAAAAAGTAAAAACTCGAATTATTAACTCAAAACGCAGCGCCGTCAAAACGAAAACACGTCAAAGACAAAAGCCAAGTTCGGTCCTGACCGACGCCAAGTGTTTTAGTGCGCATGTCCAAACGGTATCTTCTTTGTTTACGTTTTTCCATTTTGCGTCGATTTTGTCATGCGCAGAAACCTGTTTTTTCGCCCATAGGTTGCCACTATTGAGTAGTGCGACAGGCGGCTATTGCTTATCCACTCCTATACAAATCAATGGTTTTAGCCCGTTTTGGTGCTTTTGGTTATATTTGGTTAGTTAGTCGTTCAATCAACTTTCGGTAAAGTTCAGTTAGTTTTAATTTATTTTAGTCATTTGTAGCGGTTCCGGTACGTTATAAGCAATTTTAATGTGTTTGGTTAGTTCTGGTTAGTCACCAAAATTCGGTTAATTTAGGTTAGTTTTAACTTAACATTTGTAATCTGTTCTGATAAGTTTTAGCCCGGTTTGGTGCTTTTAGTTACCTTTGGTTAGTTTTGGTTAGTCATTCAATTAACTTTCGTTTACTTTCAGTTCCAAATTATTTTAGTCACTTGAACAGGTTTCGATACGTTATAATCAAATTTAATGTTTGTAGTTTGTTTTCGTTAGTCGCCAAAATTCGGTTCGTTTTAGTTAGTTTTAACTTACTTTAATTTTTGTAACCTGTTCCGATAAGTTTTAGCCTGTTTTGGCGCTTATGGTTAGTTTTGGTTAGTGGGCCAATCATATTTCGGTTAGTTTCAGTTAGTTCCAATTTATTTTAGTTATTTGAACCGGTTCCGACACGTTATAATCAAATTTAATGTTTTCGGTTAGTTTTGGTTAGTAGCCAAAATTCGGTTCATTTTGATTACTTTTAACCTACTTTAATTTTTGTAACCTGTTCCGATATGTTTTAGCCCGTTTTGGTGCTTTTGGTTAGTCGTTCAATAAACTTTCGGTTAGTTTCAGTTAGTTCCAATTTGTTTTAGTCATTTGAACCGATTTCGATATGTTATAATCAAATTTAGGTTTAAATAAACAAACTAACACGATCTCTCAGCGTATGACGTCATGAATGGGGCAAATGTAGCATGCACTTTTTCACGATTTGAGGCCCTATACTAGGTAAACAGAAACATTTTTAATGTTAAAATGCATTTGTAGATTGTCAGACATGCAGAATTGGTTGGTTAAAACAAAAGTTCCGATATCATAATAATAAAAATTTATCCCATATGTGGCCAATATTCTGGCGGACACTGCATAACATTAATTGTATTTAAAAAAGATTTGAGTATAACATTGTGTCTGCCAGTGCATTAAACAACATTTATACATAACTTTCAGGATCGCGTGGTAATTTAAATAATGTTTTTTCGCTTCTAGTAGAACAATTCATATAAAGGCCCTTATAACCAGGCATTTTTAACAAAATTAAATTAAAGATTAATTATTTTTCGTAACGTTCTCGGACTAAACCAAAAGACTCGCGTGGCTCGCGTTTAGAATCACACTAGAGCTTGCCCTGACTATTTCTTGGGATGGCTGGCCATCCCGAGGAGGCGGAGCTTTAAACGAATTCTTGTTTCATGCGTTAGGTGGGAGGTTTCGCATCTGGTGTGGGTTTATCTGGGCGTGTGTCTTTTGATACAGGTTATCTTATTCCTTCATCAGTTTCGTCCCTCCAAGATTTTTGGATTGTATGTGATGAATGTATGTATGTTTCATCCATATAAACAATTGCGTGTCCTGCACGGTAAGCTTTATTTTTTTTTACAAATTGTATTCGAAGAAGTCTTACGTATTGGTTTTCCTCCAACGAAATCCATTTTTTTTATTTCTCTCCTTAAACTGTTCACGCATTTCTGGTAATTGGCATTACTTTGAAACTATCTATGAATTCTCGCTAGAGTTGGTACTTGCTTTTCGTTTTATGGAAATTGTGGATTGTTCTGCGTAACACACCTTGATTTTATAAGCATCGTCCAAAGCTATTTTGCATTTTGTGTTTTCACATTTTTTGTTTGGCGTGGTCGCGTAGAAAAATATGTAGTAACTGTACCAGATTGGACAATTTTGGCTTCCTGATTAATTCGTTTAATGGTGCTCAGACTACTAACTCTTGGCAGCAGCTCAAACACGCTGGTGCACAGTAATCAGGTAAATGAGCTCCTAGATAGCCCCGCCCACCTGTTTACCGCGTACCCAAAGTTCAGGGCTCACCCTATCTTGCGAGACGTGTAAAAGTCTTTCTATTTTAACAAGATGGTATGTCTTTTTTCTTTACTATGGCTCGCCTGTCATTGAAACAGAGCTGAAGATTACAACTTGATATATTTAATTAAAAAGGGTAGATAGTTAAAAAATAAGTCTATTTTAACAAAATGGCAAGACTTTTTTATTTAGTATGAAAATGATTCATTGAATTTTTATACCACTTTGCTATATAGAGTAGTGCAAAATAAACTTCATGGCTTGAAAGTAAAAAGGCTATTAAAGAAGTCAATTTATTCCGCTGGGGTAACAAACTAGGCATGCTTGAGTTTATAATTCGATATAATGGAAAAATATCAAGTCAGCTATTATCTATATTTAACTGCAAGCAGTTCCGTCTAGATTAACCTACCAGTATGCAATCTTTTGTGTTTTTTCAAAAAATATTTTGTTGTAAACATCTTCGCGCATACGTCGCAACTCCACTGCTTGCAGTCTTGTGGTTTTATTGCACCTTAAATAAAAACATAACATTAAATATTTTTAAGGTGTTAAGCAAATAGTTATATATCAATAAAGCTATACAATCACAATGTCTATTTGTAAATGACTATTAAATAGGTTTGTAACACGAACATTTTCTTTTAACTTACTCTTATTCGAAACATCTGTTTCCAATGTGTTTCTTTTCAGATCGCTTGCAAGTTGTTTTTCATTATTATTAAGCGAATTCAGAGGTAAATCTCTATGGTTAATAAATCCATAATGGGCGACCTAAAAGAATGTAAAGCATCATCATGAATATTGCTATCGGTTTTGAGTTGAGTTAAAACGTTCGATTTCAGCCCATTGGGCGTATATTGAAATAATTTTTGCGACTATCATCGACTTTTAACTAGACAGGGGTTATTTGAAACATTCCTTGTCAGATGAGGAACGATGGCACCGAACATTAACTATACGATAAGAAGGTTCACTCAACCGTGGCAACTTTGATGTCTGTGTTCAGCGAGCGCTACAAAGGAATTGTAGTGTTTTGCTTCAATGCTTGGCAACGATTGACGGACTCTGGCCGGACACAGGTTGAATTTCAAGGAGACTCTGGCCGGACACAGGTTGAATTTCAAAGAAAGCCGGCCAGAAACGATACATATTTTCATTTGCGGTATTTTTAATCACATTTATGACGAAATTATTTGTAATGTTCTAGTACTCTAGTTGGCTTTGGAAAAAACAATTGATATCTTTTGAATTGTTTGCAGCGTCCTGTCAAACTTATGTTATGTTTTTATTAGCGTTATTATTTTCACCAAATAAATATTTTGATAAAGTTTGTATTCAACTGGCTATTTCAAAATTCTATTAACTTGTTTAATTAGTTATTGATAACAATACTCATAGTATGTAATAACTAATATTTAAAAGATTTTGATTTTTCTGCACGATAGTCCAGGGGATTATGGTGATTTTTTATTTTAATGATTGTGATGACTGTGATTTTTAATGATTCAGAAAAAATAAATTAATAATTTATTTCTTATTTATGAAAAAACTTGTTCTAGTCATACAAGAATAAATCTTTCATTATTTTTTATTTCTCTGCTTCAGATCGAAGTTATTTAACTATAACGTATAAGCAATTGTTTAAAATACTTCAACGTATTTCCCGACCAAAGTAATAATGCAAAATTTCTTAAATTGAAATTAAAAATATCTAAATTAACAGGATATCAAGACTTTCGCAATGAGTTTAGGTCGACTTGCAATACTTTTTACTATAAATATATTTCCAAGTGGAATCAATCAAGTTGGATCAAAAAAGGATTTTTAGAAAAAAATTAAAATTGGCTTACAACTGTTGTAAATTAAGAAAAATATTGTAAAAGGACGCAAAACAGTAGCGTTCAGTGAGTAGTGACTGGTCAAAAAAAATGGAGAACAAAACCACTCCGAGAAAATTCGACACCACAGGAGTTAACTTATGCCGCTGAAATGAGCTTCAGATTATGTGGTAACTTATCTGCATCGAAAGTTCTAAAAATTATTAGTAACGAACCCGAGGAAGCCAAAATTTTTGAAAACAAAAACAATCAAGATAATTTACATTTAGAGTTAAATGCTGATGAAGTATTAGCTCTAATATGTGTAGAGTTAATTTGTCTAAGCATCAGTATAAAATTATCAAAACGCAAAAAAATTGCAATTTACATCCCTCGAACGACAAAGTTTTGGAGGCTAAAACAATGTTATCTCAATTAAAGCTGGGTGATTACTGAAAGTAATAATCGATGCTCGATTATTTGTAATAATCGATTATTATTGATTAATTGATGTAATCGCTTAATTGATATAATCGATTAATCGAAATAATCGATTAATCGATATTATCGATTAAGCAAAATAATCGATATAATCGATTCTTAATCGATTAACCAAAATAATCGAGATATGATCGATATTTTCTGAAATATTAATCGATTAGTCGATTAATCGATAATTTCGTAAAAGTTAATCGAATAATCGATTGTTTTGCCCATCCCCTAATCCCATAATAATGTAGTAAGTGAAACTGACGCCGAAACTTCGGTAGAATCCTTATTGCTGGTGCAAGACTGATGTTATTACAAAAAGAGGTAATAAATACTTTGGCTGAATCAACAGATAAAATGTATAGTTTGAATTTGTAAATATGGCTTTGATGGGACCTCGGGGCCGTCATAATATGAGCAAGTATTTTTGAACAACATGCTTCTATATTTTTTACTAGTTTGGTAACTATTAGATCAATTTTTAAAAATAACGATCTCTGAAATGCTTGTGTGGCAAAATTGCAGGCCCTCATCAACGCGTTTCTATCGTCCAATTAACATTCATTCTGCTCATGAGACTCCTGAATTAACCGTTGGAAAAAAACGAAATTTGGATCATCAAATTAAAAATGTAAAACACTTTTTTAACAACGAATGAGCCCTTAATTTTAGAATCATTTTTTAAAACGGTTTAGAAACACGAATGATTTTTATACAAGATTTTTATCGTTAGTGATAATTGATACACCCTATATATAAATATAATAAATATAGATGATCCAAAAATTCAACAATACAGCATCTTTGTCTAAAACACGATATTTTAAACGTGTAATACTTAATAACATTTATGTCTTATTTCTGGTAAATCTTACTATGGCCAGCTTTTCTAGAAATTCGACCAGTGTGCGCCGTGTCAAAGGTCGCCTGCCAATATCCTGTTAGTTTTCGCGCGGGAAGGAGGCACACCGTTGACGTGCTGTCACAGAGAGTGAACCTTCAACCTTCTTATCGTATAGGTGCCTCTAGCTATACTGGAATATGCTTAATTAAAGGGGCGTTTCACTTTGATAAGCGTTTCACTTTGATAAGCATTTTTTCTAACTTTACCCTCGCTAAAGAAGTTTCACTTCAATAAGCACCATCGAGAGTCGAACCCGGGCCGCCGAACCAGAGGTATAGCATCTTAACTACTGAACCACCAGAGCACTTGTAAGCAATTAATTGCATCGTGAACACATAGGTAAAATAGGGACGAAACCTAACGAAAACACCCGATGCCTTCCGACAAGTCGGGAATGTATTTTGCAAGCTGAGGTCTTTATCCGCTAGTCGTTTTACAAGGAAGCAATTTTTTTCAAAAAATGCAGTATTAAACGAACTTCAGATACTGCAAAATCATGTTTTAGAAGCTTTGGTTCAATGTTACTTATTAATAAAGTGGCTTTTTATGGTGCCGTCTATAGTCGGCGGCCGTCTACGCCTGTCCGCCACTGCAAAAAGACTCGTCCATGTAGCTAAAAACCTACATGGAGGTGCATCGCGAAAGGGATAAGCATGAGACTGAAAATTGTTTCATTGTTTTTATATTTTTGTTCTATTTGTGTGTTCAAAGACAATAAATTATGTAGCTGTCTGAAAGTGAATGTCATTTTAACAAATTGTTTCTTCTTAGGAAAATAAATATGTTTGATAAAGCTCAGTAATATGAGCGAAACGTCGCTATGTGACTTTAAATAATTATTTGACTTATAACCTATACCACAGAAAATATACACAATATATTTTCTGTGCCTATACGCACACGCATATATTTTCAAACTTACTCTCAGATGCACCATAAGACTGCCTCTCATCCTAAATCTTTTGCTGCATAAATGACAGTGGTAACTATATTTTCCAGTTTTTTCATCAGGAGACGTCTGATGTAGTAACTTCTGATGCATTTCCAAAATGTTTTTGTCTGTGAACGTAAAACTGCATATGTCACAAGTTAAAATTATTGTTTCGTTAGTTTTCTGCGTGTTTTCCAATGTTGAAGACTCTGTCTGTGATTTGACCTGTGGATCCTGAATCTAAAAAATATATTAAATTTCAAAGCTTGTCACATGTTGATAATCATGATGTATTGAAAAAGAAAAGCTGTGTTTTTGTTCTGACTAATATAAAACAAAATTAACATCACATGTAAATAAATATTAAAATTAACTTATATTGTGTGCCATTTAATTTTTCATTCGTGCATTCATCTACATACTTTTCAAAATGGGCTTTATTGAAATTAACTTATATTTATGTACCAGCTAAATTATCGTTCTTAGATTAATCAACATATTTTTGGAAATCGGCCTTTGGTAGACTCCCAACTCCCGTACCTTTTTATTTTTAAAATATGTCCTATAAACAATGGTCCTGCTAACAACTGGCGTGGCCACTCGTGCCTGCGGCACGCGCGAGGCCCTTCGGGCCTCGTTTGTGTATCCTTCGGTCACACATTTTTATTGCCACGCTCGTATCCGTACCGTGGCCTATAATTAGAAAGCCCTTATAATTAGAGTTACCAATCGCTAGTCTAATTTTACCGTGACAGTTTTCTAATTTGTTGCCATGGTAACCGACTTGTCAACGTCAATCGTTAATTTCTTTTAAATCTTTACCTAAATACCAAATATCAAATCTCTAAGTCGTACGATTCACGAATTATGACGATTTTTAAATTTTTTTGGTTACCATAGCAACCAATTTTTTAGTATCAAATTAAGCTTCGTAAACAATCCTAAGTACCATACTATATCCTTTATCAGTGATATACATATTATTAATTGGTGGCTATGGTAACCATGTTGTCAACAAAAAATGCTAACATACTTTCACCTCTACTTATAAATTGACATCGAAAAAAAGAAAAGTTGGTCCTTGTTTACACGGACAAAATGGCAAAAAAACAGTAACTTGTCCTGTTTTCACGCCCTGTATATTAACAGATCGTAACCAAAATCAATAGGCTTCGAGGGTTTGTGGACCTCTACCTCTATGCCAAATTTCAAGTCGCTATCTTCAAAATTGCGACCTGTAA
>MU182142.1:202315-219812 GCA_016904865.1 Pissodes strobi
GAACATAAATTTAATATAATTAATAAGTAATGTTCCATGCACATAGTCATAGAGTCAAATACCCTCATCTTGCCCTACTTATGATTTTTTTAACGATAAAAACAAATCAAAAATCATTTGGATTGTTTGGGAGGTACGGCGCGAATTTCTGGGAGATGGGAGACCTTATACTCCCAGAAATTCACGGCGGAACAATATTATGAGCTTCATAATCTGGAATAATCCTTAAATACATCAAATTAATATTTTGTATTCCTAGCCTATATATTGTTTATATTTCTTCGCTGCGATTTGCTGAGAGATCCGCGAGAGGACTTTGAAGGACCAGAGCTTCCAATCTTTCCGATTACATCTACTTTTTTATTTATTTTTTGTACTTTTATAAGCTGTTAAAAATATGAAACAGACAGAATCGTGAAGATTACAAGGCACTAGTTTTGAAAGAAAAAAAAAACTAAAAAGACCACTGTTTTTCCTTGAATCCGTGTGCTTGGTGTCATCTTGCCAGCTACTACGAAATGATCCCTTGCTAAAGATCCACGTCTCGTCAATGAAAACTGGAGTAAAACCTTTCGGATCCCAGATATAACAGATAAACAGGTCAGTTGCTAGTTGTTAACAGGTTGTATATGCGTCTTTGGGTTACATAATTTCGGTACATATCGACGGAATGTCGCTTAAAAAACTAAAATGTCATACTCTTTATGAGAAATCGCGTTATGCAAGAACTGCATTACGTATTTACCGAAAAACCATGGTGTCGCAAAATCCACAATTTGTAAAATAAAAAAAAAGAACTGATTTCTAAAGCTGTGAAAGGTACATATGTTGGACCAGGTAAAAGGCAAAGATTAAAGAGTTCGGCGGTTCCCAGAATAAAAAAAATGTACAAGTGATTTCTGGAGCAAATACATCAACATTTTACTGTCAGTGGAGATATGATCAAGCAAAAAGTGAACCAAATTCATTCACAAATTAAAGAAAATGATAAACAACTTAAAGCCAGTGAGGGATCACTACAACGTTATAAAAATATATCTAGAATTCGTTTTTTTTTTAATTTTTGGAGAAACCTCTCAACCCGAACT
Organism: Pissodes strobi; assembly: GCA_016904865.1. Classification (NCBI taxonomy): domain Eukaryota; kingdom Metazoa; phylum Arthropoda; class Insecta; order Coleoptera; family Curculionidae; genus Pissodes; species Pissodes strobi. Next base: position 203,404 of record MU182142.1, read on the forward strand.
TGTGGATTCTTTAAAATTCAGTTAACCTTTTTTTATGGCAGTGGCACACACTTAAGGTAGATCCTATGGCGCTCGACGTTCGGTGTGTGTGCAAAGATGTTGATTGACACGGTTCTTGAATAATTGTAGGTTGTAATTAGGGGGAAACAGATGTCCTGGGAGGCTGATTTTGCGATGTTAGCAACGTGGCCATACCAGAACATATTGCTGTTGACCGAGACACCCAGTAGTGTGATTGACGAAGATGAAGGAATGGTCGATCTTGCCATAATGATGTCAGGGCCCGCCGTATTGGCCCTCTTGTTAAACGTGGCTGCTTGGGTATTTGCTGTATTGAACTGGACCAAATTTCTGTCGCCCCAAGTTTGAATTTTCTCCAGATCTTGATTAATTGCTGTAATCTGGTCCTGTCTGCGATAATAAGTCTCAGTCGCTGGTAGAGGTTTCTCTGATCTAAAGTGGGAGACAGGGTACTGTCATCTGGAAAACTGTAAACAGAATTATTCGTTTCGGCCAGCAGGACATTAATATAGATGAGGAACAGAGGTGGTGAAAGTATTGCGCCCTGAGGTACACCCGCGTTAATGGTGAATGTGTCTGAGATGTGTCCATCAACTGCAACGTGCAGAGACCGGTTCTTAAGGGGTGGGGTGCAGAGAGAGGCTGTCAGTACGAAGGACGGCAGTTTGTTGAGCGGACTGCTCGAGACTCTCCGTAGTTTACAATTGCCCTACTCCATATATGAGTGACATAGGCCAATATATCTCCTGTCGATCTCTCTTTGCGAAAGCCGTATTGATTATCGCTGATTATTCTGTTGTTCTCGAGGTACTTGAGTAGTTGCTGATTGACTCCACGTTCCATGACTTTGCAGATTATTGGAAGCAAGGCAACTGGGCGATAGTTTGAGGGCATGGTTTTCTTGCCTTTTTTTGGAACAGGTTGCATCCGAGCGATTTTCCAAGAAGATGGTTAAATCCCTTTTCCGTAAGACAGAGAAAAAAGCCTAGAAAGAACGAGTTCGTTTTAACACGATGGCAGGTATTCCGTCCGGTCCTGATGCCTTTTGCCTATCTAATTCTTTGAGGATTTTACGAATATCACGGTGATGAAACTTGACTTATGTCATGGTAGTGTTGATGTTCGATATGGTGGGGAAAGCCTTGCCTTGGGAGACGTCTAAGATAGAGTGTGATGAAAACATTTTTGCGAGCATGTTTGCTTATTCCTGAGCTATAGTCGCCGTCATGCCACGTTAGTCTGTCCAAGGTGGGAGAGACGTTTTTGTAAAGTTATTGCTTACTGCCTCTGCTACCGACCAGAAAAGTTTATTCCTGATCCTTTGATTGTGTTTGTCCTTAGTTTCGTCGATCACACGTTTGCATTCGTTTCTCGCTTCGACAAAATAATTGCGATTTTCAGCGGTCTAATTTTGCGGCCAGTACTTGTATATAGGCTTGCTGTTTCCTGCCTACAGCTCTTTCGCATCTTCTGTCCATCCAGGGCTTTCATTTTGAGAGTAACTTGATGGAATTTGGGATGTATGCTTCCATTTCTGAAGAGATTACTTGCCTAATCTCTTCGCAGCAGACTGACGTGTCGTTAGTGCTAAAGCAGACGTCGAGCCAAGGAAAATCTAGGTAGAACTCTCTTAGATCGTTTCAGTTTGCAGAATTGTAATGCCAGATTTTACGGGACAATGATGGATCCTTCTGTAGAAGAAACCGTTGTAATAAGTTTGTGATCGGAATGGCGCACCAATTGTGGTCGGAAGTACCTAATGGCGGATCAACTGTAAATGTGTACTGGTCCGGGTTGGTGGTTAGAAAAAGATCCAGGAGGGCGGCGAATTCGCCCCTCTCCGAGATTCGAGTTGGTTCTTGTACAAGTTGAGTAAGCCCGCAGCTGATGGCAAATGCTTTAGCTTCTCTACCTTCGTTGTCGGTCTTGTTGTGATGTGTGAGCTAGTTGGTGTTGTGGGCATTGAAGTCTCCCAGAACGATTATTTCTGAATTGGGATGATCGGCCTGTATTGAGTATTGAGTCAAAAGTGGTTGTTGAGAAAAAGCTTTGGTGGGCTCTATCGCTCGGAGAGCGATAGAGACAACATATAAACTTGGATACTCCCTTGGCGGTGAACTTGTGACACATGACATAAATGTTGTTCGAGTGTTTCCTCGAGGTCACATGAAAGGTCGCTTCGAACAAAAAGGCATATTCCGAACTTATGTCTAAATCGGGTGTGTAAGTCGTAACCAGGATAGGGGTAGTTTTCTGTTGTTGTTGTGGATCATACTTGTGTTTCTGTTAGGACTCGCCTTCCAGTTCTGGTGGGGTGGTCTTTCACCGGACGATGCGAGTAGGCGTATGCATCTACCACCTAGGGCCGCTTCCACTGGAAGCATCGGCCTCAGACTCATTCCTTTGGTGGTTCCTAGTCTGGCAGGGGTAAGAATGAGGTCTGTTGGGTCACTCTATAATGAAATACTGGTTGATCGCCAATTGTATGTCACTTAATAACCTTTAAAATTATTTGCTAATAATTGATGTTTGTTTTAAGACTGGTTTTTTTTTGTTATTTTCAGGAGTTTCACTTATCAACAGTAATTTTTGTTGTGGGTGCCAGAAATCTTAGAAACAACACGAACTGGATGTGAACATTTAAATATTAATATTATCAGATATTTGCTCTCACAATTCGCAATGTCTCACAGATCTCGTATCTTGCGATAAATAAAAGAAGTAAATTCAAAAGTAATTATTAGTATATTAATTATATGATTAAATGAATGAGAATACAAGTATGATTTAGTTCAACAAATAGAAAGTGAAATTATATGTGAAGTGATTTTGTTTTAAATGAAATTTATCTGATGAATAAGTTGACTTAATAATGAAATTAATGTGAAAAAATTGATTAGACAAAGAAGCTTATATGATAAAGAAATGCTACAAGATTGGTATTTACAATATGTTCATCTTCCGATTGGCTAATAGTTAGCTTCGTCCAAAATATGCTGTAACAAGTGCTTGTATTGGGATTTCTACTGGAACTGTTTCTGTCTATTCCCAGGTTAGTGTAAACTGGATTTGTAGAGGACTTGTGTGGTTCCTAACGTATCAATTCCCTTCCGAGTGGTTCAGTTCAGCGTTTACTCATGTGGACGAACACCTGCTGCTTGACAAGCAAGATGTTTTCAGCCACCTCATTGGTGGCTGACATGAAATGGGAAATAGTCTTAGACCAATGTATATTGCTAATTAAATAATATGAAATGAAATATCATGTGAACCTCAGTGACAATGTTAAAAGCAGTTACAAACCGGAAATTAAGTTAAAATATAAAATTACCTAATAATAGGCTAAAAAAATATTATCTACTACAAGTAGATACAATTCGAAATTGAACTTACAATATAAAATTAAGTAGAAAGTGAGCAAAAAATGAAAATTTACTGTTACTCAAGATATCCTTTTCTTTTTAAAAAAATATGAAGTTCAAGAGAAAATAATAGAATGACGTGTGTCAAAAATCAGTGACTATAGGTAAAATTCATATAAAAGTGTTATTTCAAATATGATAATAAATAGAGGTACAACCTGTAAGAATGAGTCTTATGACTCAAAATAAGTAAGCACTATTACTCTTATTTCGGCCCTTGGTATATAAACGAAAACTGAGCACAACTGTGTCTTAATTTAATTAAAGATGAAGATAATATAATTCCTAACTCGCATCCGAGATAGAAATTTAGATAAAAGATAAAACCAGGTAAATTTATATATGTGAGATTAACCTCTCATAAATGCACAATAATGTCGGTACATCAGGATTGAGACTAGGACATGGTGAATGCTAATAGGTAATAAAGAAATTGAGAATTTAATTAAATGAATCTGTAAAGAAAATAATGAAAACCAGCCACACTGAGGGAAAATTCGGAGAAATTTCACTGAAAATTCAATCTAATACCTTTGCAGGAATACGTAGAATTTTCCCTAGGGTTAACCCAAATAATGCTGTCAAATTTGAATGAACATACGTTAACCGAAATGTGCGTGACCCTTAAATGATGGAATGGTTGCGATTTCCCTAAATTTGGACTGAGCCTTTTTCAAATTAAATAATTTGACTAATAACAAGTGTACAACTATTCACCAATAAATCGGTAAACTTACCCAAACGGCCACGACAATAATAAATAATAATTCTAGTTTGATAAAGGCTAGGACAATCCAGCCGAAACGTCACCACCAATAAAACATGTCCTGACGCGAGTTTAACATTTTTACCCCATCCCAAAAAAGTGCACAGCGTCGCTAAAGAAGTTTTCACTTCAAAAAAATATTCGCGCGCGTGAGCTATTGATAGTATATACGCCCCACGTATCCGTCATTTTTGAAATGTGTTGATCTGTCGGTCAGTCCGGTGGATGTAAACGTACTTCAAAATAAAAAAGAAATGGACTGCGCACGAGAATGTCGAAGTGACGTTTTTTGGCAGGTTCGCAACCCTGCTACGTCATTAGGTCACGCTCAAGTTGCCAGATTCTGTTTTTCCCACCATCCTTGAATTAGTTCCTTTAAAATAGGTCACGCCAGAGATAAATAGATATCTAAAGATTTATCTCTGGGTCACGCTCAAATCGTCAGATTTTTTACTTAACTGCATTTGAGCATGTAATTATTCCACCATACCTTAATATGACAAGCGCGAGTATGTCCGAGAAATCCTCTATTGGGCTCCCCTGCTATAACTACCACTTTCTATATCGATCTGGCACTTTACCCCTCAACCTACAAAATTATAATAATGCATGAATAACAATATTTCTAACTGCATTGTAACTTCATCAGCTATCCGAAAAAAATGGCTGCTAGACATCCTATGAATGATAAAGAATGAATAACTTATTGATCGCGCGCGGTCTTTTGTTTCTTATTATTTTATTAGGGAAATTTTAAACGTAAAATTAGCGAATTCAATATTCCAGTCAAAAGTATAAATCAGATAAATTTTTCTGTTAAATCAATAAAAGCAGCGGATTTCAATGCAATGCATTTTGCTCAACATTTACCCCAAACGCCTTACCTGTTTATCGACTATACAACGTTGCTATGACACACTTTCTAATATATCCACCAACCCTAGAACAAGTAGTCTGTCAAAATATTAACCAAAAATAAGAAACGCTTAGTTTCTTTGATATTAACTTTACTGAATATTCAATGTAAAGATTTATTTTAACGAAGATGGCTTATTTAGAAGAGATATTGAGTAAACTCGGTTGGGACGATGGCTTCCAAATGCCCGCTGCGAATGCGGAAAACCAGGCACTCGAACAAGAACTTGCCCAACTCTCTTTACATAAGATTAAAGCTAAAACTGCTTTGGATAACTCCGTAGGCCGTTTGGCTAACTTGAAGGATCATTTTAAATTTGTAACCCAAGAAAACGAACAAACCCAGGTATATAATATTATTTATTTATACACTTTAAATGACTAGGATCTCGAACATTTTTAGGACATTTTTGGTAAAACCATTTCTACATCCGCAACAGGACGATTGTCCGCATGCAAATGTGAATATAGGTATTCTTGAAGACTCCATAAGAACATAGTGATCGTTAATTGATATACTCTAAAACTAGATTTTTAAAATTAAAATTTTACGATATTGAAAATTCAAAAAATAAACTCCGATGGAGAAACACGAAGCTTTATATTAAAATTTTGGGTAAATATTTACTTTGAGCACTTTTCGAATTTTGCAAAAATTTTTTATGTGACGTGTAGAAGACAGTATTAGAAGTGTTTTGTGACACGTTACATATTGCGCAAAACACTTTTGACGCCAAAAATTGAAAAATAAAAATCATAAATGAGGCCATTTAGAAAGACATTTAAACGCGAACTCTCCCAATTTGACGTTAATGATGAAAATTTACTTGTAATATTGTCACACTTGACTAACATTCTTGATTTTCAAGTAGGTAAATGTCCCAGGGCAGGTGCATGGAATATCAATTATTGAAATTACTTACATGGAAATGGATGAAGCACTAATGGGTAAAGCGCCGCTGCATTTTTCCAAAAAACGTGGAATCGCTTTGTATAGTCCCCGATTACAATTTCTTTTCTCAATTTTCGCCTCGTCAATTTCTATAATTTTTCATTCGCCCCCAATGGTCTCACCGTGTCTTCATTACCCAAACTAAGGAAAACCAACCCAAACTAATTGAATCTAACCAAAACTAACCCAGACTAACCCTAATTAAGCAAAGTGAAGAGACAAGCGTGCTACGCGCGCTTGTGTTTTCACTAACTCATACTAAGCAAAACCAACCCAGACTAACCAAAACTAACCCTAATTAACCAGTTATTACCCGAACGAAGCAAAACCAACCGAAACTAACCAAAACTAACCCAAACTAACCAAAACTAACCCAGACTAACCCTAATTAAGCAAAGTAAAAAGACAAGCGCGCTACGCGCCCTTGTCTCTTCACTAACACAAGCTAAGCAAAACCAACCCAAACTAACCCAGACTAACCCTAATTAAGCAAAGTAAAGAGGCAAGCGCGCTACGCGCGCTTATCTCTTCACTAACCCAAGCTAAGCAAAACCAACCCAAACAAACCCAAACTAACCAAAACTAACCCAAACTAACCCAAACTAACCAAAACTAACCCAAACTAACCAAAACTAACCCAAACTAATCAAAACTAACCCAGACTAACCCTAATTTGGCAAAATAAAGAGACAAGCGCGCTACGCTTACTTAAATTAACTGAACCATAACAAAACACAATAATAATAAAATTTAGTTTCACTATCTACACATATTATTTCTACGTCTTGTATAATTGTAGCAGCTACATCAATATGATTGTCGTTTAATTGGTATCGAATATTGTTGGTAATATAATCTGTAATATCCTGGACATTGGCACTATTGTTGCTATTGTCCAATGCTTTGAATATTTTATGTAATCGACGGGACATTTTTTATAAAAAAAAATTATCCTATGGTTAAAACATGTGGAAAAAATGCATATCTCCCGTATGTTTGCCATTAAAATATACTATACAAAAAGGAGTATCTTCGATACTCATAAAGGTGACGAATTTGCACATTATTTAACAATTACTGTAAGATTAAAATGTATGTATTAAATAATTGAAAATATCACTTATTTAGTAACAGTTATTTATACAAGAAATTGCTTAAATTACTGCAATAATCGCATAAATTTCAGGATCAGCTGTGCGGTATATAAAATAGTAAGCGAACTACTGGGGCATAGAATATGTACTGGAGTTATGCACTTACGTCTGCGTAGCAGCTTACACAATTTATCCATACTTCGGCAATCATCGGCACGCATGTTATTATTATTGTTGTAATATGTTTTGAATGGTGGGCAGTAGAATCTATTCGCGGAAACATCAAAAATTTGTTTAACATTAAACTAATATTTCACTTCACGCGTGGCCTTCCTCTCGCTTCGCTTGCTCCGGGGGCGCAACTAAACAAAACTAACCAAAACCATCACAAGGCATGCCCAAAATTAAGAAAAAAAGAGAAAAATGCAGTACGACAATCGAATCTTACATCTTTTCTAACAATGATTCGTTTTCTAACGATTATTCGCAGGTAATATTCGTATTTAAATCCCATCGGGGAGCCAACAGTACCATATTCAATGCAATTGGCTAGATTTTTAAAGCACCACTTGAATCGCTCAAATCGCGCCGAAGCGTATGAATAAATTGTGTAAGCTGCTACGTCGATGCAAATGAATTATGCACTCTGCTCTCGCGGAACTGGTAGGGATGGAGTTAAGAGGTTTGTTCTTGTGCGCATATTAAAGAAATCAATACAATTTTCAAAGATACAGATAACAGATGCGCCATATCGGAACGTTTAGTACTCGAGTACCTTGAGTTCAACAGAATGATTAACGATAGCCAATACGGCTTCTGCAAACAGAGATCGACCGGAGATATATTGGCCTATGTCACTCATATATGGAGTAGGATAATGGAGAATTACGGAGAATCTCAAGCGATTGTATTGGATATTTCGAAGGCCAGAGCCTCTCTGCAGCTGGCTTGCCAGTTTCCTTAAGAACCGATCTCTGCACGTTGCAGTTGATGGACAAATCTCAGACACATTCATCATTAATGTGGGAGTACCTCAGGGCTTCATACTTTCACCAGCTTGTTCATCATCTATATTAATGACCTGTTGACCTAAGCCAATAATCCTCTGTTTACAGTGTTGCGGATGACAGTACCGTTGTCTCTCAATTTAGATCAAAAAACCTTTATCAGCGAGTAAGACTTATTACCGCAGACAAGAGCAGATTACAACAATTAATCCATATCTGGAGAAAGTTCGAACCTGGGGCGGTAGGAATTTGGTCCAGTTCAATGCAGCAAAAACACAAGCAACCACATTTACCAAGAAAACCAATACTATGGGCCCTGATATCATTATGACAGCATCGATGTACCATTACCACGTTGCTAAAATCGCAAAATCAGTCTCGCAGAAGCTTAGTGTGCTATTTCGCAACTAAACTTGTATAGACGTCAGCAACTGCTCTTGCTCTACAAATCGCAAATAAGGCCGTGCTCTAGGATGCCGCACCTAAGCTGCTGGATTCCACTCAGAAGAGAGCTGTGCCTCTCGTCGACGACCCGGAGTTTATCCGGGATCTGTAGAGTCTGAAATACCTGAACTATCTCGGCCACATATATGTGGCCGAGATAGTTCTGTTTTGTAGATATTCGCACGGCAAATACTGCCAGGATTTGGCCCGCCTCATCCCGCTTCCAGCAACAGCTGTCACACAGTCACGACCGACGACAAGAGCGCACCCGTTCGTTTTACAACTCGAAACACCTAGAACGTCGCTTTACAAGGACTACTTTGTTTGGCGCACTGCATTACTGTAAAACTCACTTCCAAGACATGTGTTTCCCCTTAATTATAACTTACAACTATTCAAGAATCGTGTCAATCAACATGTTTGCACACACACCGCTAGTCGAGTGATATAGGATATCCCTTTAGTGTGTGTGTCACTGTGATAAAAAAAAATAGAATTATTAAGCTTCACAATCATGAGTTAAACATATATTTTTTAACGTATTATAATTTAAAAGACAATCTCAAATTTAATGGAGACATCCAGATATACATCCGCAAGATCACTCCCGATAAGACACATAAATTTTCAAAACTGTATCTTCGAGTGCACATCTCGTGAACGAATTATTTAGGAATCAGCAACCCATTGATCCTTAACTACTTTCCAAAGGGTCTTTTTTCTGAGATAATTTACAGAGAACTCTTAATTTTGATTTCGGCGTCAATGATACAGTGGTTTTAATAAATCACAACAAATTCAACGCAATCGATTGCCAAATCCCTCGCGTGGATCCATTAAAAACTAAATGTTGAGTGCATTTATTCTTTATTATTATCAATGTTCTGGCGTAGGTATATTACGGGACTCGATAAAGGCAAAAAAGTATCTTATTGTATGTTAGCTTTTTAATGGGTTTACACAAGCGGTTTAGTAATGGATTACAGATAGTTAAGCTAAAGTAGACAAATGTAATAAAATGCCAAAATTGGATTATCTGATTAGGGCAAAAACGCCTAGAGTTAATAAATAAGTGATTACAAAACGTACCTTCATGGAACGCAGGAGCTCATCATTTCGGAGGAACTTGGTTTAATTTGCCGCTTTTCTATAAAACCCCTGTACTTTTCTAAATCCGAAAATAATCAATCACTCGGATTTAATTTGGCCGCGTAGTAGTTCAAAATAAACTATTTTCTATTCCGTACCGGTTCATGTGTGGGGCACTTAAACGTGGTGCAATATACAGAAATCACTTCCAATTGTCGTCGTTTATTTGGTTTATGTAATAGTGGCTTCTGTTATTTCTGAAGTAATTTACCAGCACATTCGATGGAACTCCTGAAAATTCCGACTTAAAACAAATATTTTAAAATAAAAATAAAAATGATGACTTTTGACACCGTATGATTAGAATTGGGGTTCATTCAACGAAAGTATAACCGGTTTCTGACAGAGTCACCTATATCGCCCTGTCGCCTACAGACAACGCTTCCACTGGCAGGAACTATGTAACGATTTATTAGGAATCACTTTTCAGCAAGCGACTTAGACCTTATTACCTTACTAACCGAACAGGCTTTTTAATTCTGCTCCGAAGATTATACCGGACGTCTCACGTCTCTCCGTGCAACCATGAGTACCACCGTGATGAGCAGATTTAGTAGTGAAGATATCACACCAACAAAACTCAAAATCTTTTAAACATCGCTATTTAGGTTTACCGGGGGCTCAAATACAAATGTGGAACGTTGCATAGACTCCAAAATGTTCTGCCTATAGAAGAAGTAATGTTCCTTGCTGCAGAGCAGTGATACGATTATTATCTGTATTATGTACATGACTTAAATCATGTTTATTATCTGTAGCAGATCTTTTCTGTATCTAAAATACAAGAGTCAATATTGACTCTTGTATTTTAGATACAGAAAAGATCTGCTATAGATAATAAATATTTTCCATATTTAGATCATGCGATGATACTTTTGTATCTATTATAACGAGCTTAGACATTTTTGTTTTATGGAAGACCTAAAATGAATAACACTTTCGTAATGTAACATTGCATAATGTTCAATATTTTACGTTTTAGAAACTTATAACAGCACACAACCAGCAGTACGAGAGTGAGGCAAATCAATATCATGCCCTCAGAGGAGAGAAAAATAAATTAGAAGTTGATATAGCTGAAGTGAACAAAAGAATAAAGTTTCTTGAAGAACGCAAAGAAATTCAGAGAACGGATCTTGAAAGAGCTGTTGTAAAGGTATCGTAGTATGAATTCAATATTTTTTACATATGTCGATCCATAATTATTGTTTTATTATTTTTACTGCATCTTTTGTATGTGCCAAAAGATACAGTAAACATTTTAATAACTAATTGATGGGAAGGTGAAAGTGTAGACCACAGATATTATAGAAAAATAGAAGTCCACAGAATTTGTACAAATTGGAGTGGTACCTACTTACAGGCCTGGACGACAATATAGTGTAGCATATTTTTGAGTTAAGCTTCGCATTATTGGAAGAGCTCTAAACGAAAAGTAAAAGAAGAACAAGAAATATTTAATTACCGTGTCATTATTTAAACTTATGAGGTTACAGGAATCGTTTGCACTTGCTGTGTTAGTTTTTTTATCCATCTGCATTCTTATTTCACAAAAACGCACGACAGAAGTGAAAACTTCAGCAGAGCGATATTAAAAACTATCTAAAATTAAAAACAGTTCACACGTGGTAGAAGTATAACCTTCATAAAACTAAACCAGGCGGTCACCCATTCAGGTACGTACTAACAGTAAAGTGCTATAGCCCGGGCTGATTCTCTTTGGGGGTAGCCGGGGTCGATTCTCGTTGGCGCTATAGACGAGTTCAATTCTCCCTGGTGATCTTGAGATAGCCTACTTGGCCTTGGGTGTATTCGACCTTGAATGACTTGTCCTCGAGTTTTTTTTTGTTGAAGGTCGCGCATATGACCTTGGGATTGCTCCAAGCGTGTATGACCTTGAACGCCTTTGGGATTGCTTTGTGTGTCTTTTACTTTGAATGATATTGAGATATTTTGAATGCGCTACAGTTTTTTATTGATAGTTGTGCATATGACCTTGGGATTGCTCCAAGTATACATGACCTTGGACGCACTTGGGACTGTTTGCAGAGGGTTATTGTTCATGATGTTTGAAAGTCAGTTAAGAACATGCAACTTGACTTTGTGTGCCCTTGAGATAATTTCAAGCGACATCGACTTCAAGTGTCCTTGCGGATATTTGAAGATCACACATTTGACCTTGAATGATTTTAAGCTGGCCTTGAAACGTTTAGTGTGACGCCACATCACCATCAGAAATATATTGTGGTGGTGGTGGTGGATATAAATTGTTATCTAGTAAGCAAAGTATATTTTGATTTAAACATATTATTACATAGGTACCATAATGTTTTACGAGTGTGAAAAGTGTGGTAGAACATTTACGCGTACTTACAACATGCGTCGCCATCAAATGGAGTCATGTCCAATAAGAAACGTAGGAAACGGACCAGCCGCCAAACGTACAACATTAGATTTGGGTACCTCGACATTGAGTATGCACACTTACTTGCACATCATGCAATGTAAACATTCCAATAAATCAGATTGTTTGACACGAAAGAACACTCCAACACAGAAATAATTCGGTTATTCCATTTTCCACCAATGTCCAGCTGCTTCAGAGTGCATTCAAATGTAGAATGGCTAGTTACAGAGTATACCCAAACAATGACTATATTAACTACACATTGTTTTTCAATTATGTTAAAAATAACGTGATGGATTTGTTGGGTTACATATTAACAAGTCATGGTGTCATTAAAGTCAATATGGACCTCTTTGGTTTCTAACTACTGCCATCATCTGAAGTATACAGTGAAAGATCGTTCAATACACCAAGTCAAATAATAGATGTGTCTTCAGATTTGGAGTATATGTTCAAATGGTTTATTGGGAAAATGATGGTGCAGACAACAGAATTCCAGGAAAAAGATTCAGGTAGGTTGACGAAAGAAAACATGTAATTTTTGCCATTGGGAAACAAACATGTACAAGCAACAATTATTTTTAATTACATCTCATAATAATATATTTGTTTAATTTCAGGTTGGGCATTACAGAAAATCACTTATTTGGAAGTTAATGTGAATAAATTCAGTCCTATTGGGGGTCCGTCATATATTAAGCAACCATATTTCATAGAAATAAAGAGGGCCGTTATCAATGTAAAAAACCAAGATCAGTGTTGCTTTATGTGTGCTGTAACATCCGCACTGTGTCCTGTTAGAACATTTCCCAATCAATTCTCATCATACCCACATTTTTCCGCGTTATTCAACTCGACAGGTATGAATTTTCCTGTAAAGTTACGTGATATTAAACATTTTGAAGAATCAAATAACATCTATCAATGTCTATGGTCTCAGCAAATTTTGAAAGAATAAAATGATCTCAGCAAATTTGAAAAGAATAAAATGATTTGGGAAGTTATTGGACCATTACGGTATGCCCCCAATAAGTTGAATATACATATTAATTTACTGATGGTAACCAAAGATTGCGATAATAATGATGTTGATCATAGATGTGAATCAGCAAGTGTACAGTTGGTTCAAAAATTTGTCTCGACTAGTTTCCAGTCAGATAAGTTCTCATGAACACAATTTTTTTTGTGATGGTTATTTATTGTGTTTTCACACATCAGGGTCTTTGGCTATGCATCAGAGTCACGACTGTAATCATGTATATACAACCACACCATCATTGAACCCCAAACTTGACAAATTTGGTAAACACGTTCCGGAAAATATTTTAAAACTTGAACATTTTGAAAAACAATTGAGGGTGCCATTTGTTGTTTATGCAGATTTTGAATCAATTCTGAAACCGATTGCTGATACAGAACCAGATCCAAGAAAATCTTATACATTAAAAACTGTCAAACATGAACCTCACTTTTTCGCATTATTTAATTAAATGCTCTTTTGACGATTCTCTTTCTAAGTTTGAGCTATATCGAGGTAATGACACTGCGAAAGAGTTTGTATCTCTAAAACAGAGTTTTATCCACAATACCGAAACAGAATCTGATGAGATTCTGTTTCGGTATTGTGGATAAAACTCTGTTTTAGTGCATGTTGCCGAAGGTTCCAAACCCCAACGTAGTTTGTATCTCGTCTAGAAATTGATTTAAGGGGGTTATATAACACCTATTTAAAGAACTTTAAACCAATGATTCCATTAAATAATGAGAACATTCAATTTCGAAATAGTAAAGTTTGGGGCGGCCATCCTCATGTGTGGAAACCGGTATTCCATCACTTAATTCTTCATTTATCAATTCCAATCGGAATTGCATCTGCCTTCCTGTTCCCGTTGCGAAACCGTCCTGGAGTGTCACTGGGCGACCATCCCCATGTGTGGAGACCGGTATTCCGTCATTTAATTCTTCATATACCAACTCATTACAACATAAACTTGTAATTTTCAGCCCCCCCTTCACAAGATCCTTAACATATATGAAATTACACAATGAACTATACTTTCTTACCCTAAATCGTAAATTACAGTAAGAAAACTAAAAATGTCAAAAGACCTTAAAATTTAGTTTTAACACTGAGAATACATTACGTGACCTCTTCACAGGAGGTGTCCTTTGGGTCCTATTCAAAGAACTAGATACTGACATAATAATGGCATAGATTATGTGTGTTATAAGTGTTCTTTTTAGTGCTGCATAGAAAAGAAATTTCGTAGACATTATCCTTTCATGGTAATCCGATATGGCCCATCATAAAATAACTAAATCTTTTGTGCAACTCTATGTTCGAAATGAGATTTGTTTTTAAAGCACTAAATTACCCACTTGAAAGCTTATGGTGTCAGACACTTTCTCTGTAATCTTCGAGTGTTTCTACCTGATTGGGTATTATAAAATTTAAAAATATATAATTTTATTTATTCCCAGTACAGCTTAGTGAATACATATTATAAAAAAAAGGTTTTAGACTTATAAGTAAAACTCTGATGTGTCAACATGAAAAGATATCAAAACTAGAACTAGGCAAAAATCATTTTGCAATCACGCTGTCGGTTTATTATTAATAGTTCATTTAAAAATACCTTCTTTTCTATCCACCCTCATAAATTAGACGCGAGTATTCCGTAAATGCTGAATAAGGCAACACACATAAAGTCAAAATTTTAATTCATTTTACAATTTAAATAAAGTATTTTAGAATACCCTCAGAAACTGGACGAAAAAGTCCTACAAATGATTTTAAGAAGCTGCAGAGAAAATAATATCACTCGGAAGGGTAATTTGATTGAAAAACCATGCAATATGTCTAATGTGATGAGGTCACAAGTCATAAATAAATTTGTTACCAGTCTTTGAATCCATTGAATTTGAGTTCAATATTTTTTCGTCTTGATAGAATGGTGGATTAGCTGGTAACACACGACTTAAATGCTTTGCTTCCTATGCCATCGTTTTTCTGAAAATAAAACCTCTCTTTTCCCTCCAACAAAACAGCACATACAGAGTCATCTATAAAGTGCTGGCATAGCACATAAGTTAAATTGTAAAATCTCTAATCCCCAAGAAAAAATGCGGAAAGGCGTTAAGAAGAAATTTTTAATTAAAAAATACGTGATTGTTACTGACAGGCTCTAGTTAACAAACACCAATCAACAAATATTACCAGTACTAGTTACATATTAGTACCAATAAATTCACATTATCATGTAATTTGGAAAATGATTGAAAATATAGAATGGATTAATAAATTTTCTCTTGACAGAAAGGTGGATTCGCATATAATGCAAAAGAGTCTATTACACACGACTTAAATGCTTCGCTTCCTATGCATTTTTTTAAAGAAAGCCTCTCTTTTCCTTCCAACGAAACAACATAGACAAAGTTATCTATAAAGTACTGGCATAGCACGTAAATTAAATTTTAAAATCTCTAATCGAAAAAAAAAGTCGTCAAGAACTTTTTAATTGAAACATGTGATTGTTGTTGACTGGTTCTAGTTAACAAGCACATATGTACGAATGAATTTATATTATCCTTTGATTTGCAAAATGGTTGTAAATAAATTATAGGATTAATAAATTTTTATCTTGACAGAATGGTATATTAGCCCCTAATCTTATAACAAACGCATACTACTTCTGTTTGCCATACTCTATTCTTCTTCTCTAGGTACCGTCTCCGCTTCGGAGGTTGGTAATCATCATGGCTATTTCTATTTTTGAGACCGCAGCTTTAAGAGGGTGGCCTGGAAAGTAGAAGAAGATGACCACTTCTATGGAAACTACTAAAAGAGATTTTACACAAAAACAGAAACAGAGTTTTGTCATTTCGAAATTCTTCAGTTCGAATCAATAACTACTACTGATTTCATTGGAGGTTTTATGAAGCACTCGTTTCGACTGAGACTCAGTAGGGAACCAGTTCCTCTTCCTACTAATAAGGCATACAATAATAAAATCCCTCTCAAATAGCAAGAAACAAAACTATATAAGCAAAGTAAAACAATATATTCCAGACGAATATGAATATTTCTACAGTGACATTTTACACTGGCCAACCAAAGAAGGGGAACAACTTGACAGTGAAACAGAATATTAAATTAACGGTTTTATTATGTTATAAAGCATGTTGCACTACTGTAACAAAATAATCAATACATTTGTAATAGATCCTGCCAA
>MU182142.1:246679-276909 GCA_016904865.1 Pissodes strobi
TTTCTTGTTAACTAATTTTTTTAAATACTACATATCTACTAATTATTTTTTGACTCATATTATGACAAGGTTCTGTGATAACTGTACTATCAATTTTCCATTTCTACGAAAAAAATAAATCATGCGTTCATGGTAAAAAATCCAATCCATTCTTGACTCCTCAGTTTGCTCGGAAAAAAGCCTCGATATGGAATCTGATGAGATTTCAAGGCAAATTCACGCTTTGTAGAAGCCTTTCTTTCCACGTTGGTTTTGGAAATGGAAAATATGGTTGGGATAGCATTTGGCTTTAACTTCTTATCTCATCTTTTTTCCTCCCACATGCCTGGTGCAAAATGAACCTGCAAGAAAAGATAATCCATTAGTACATTGTAATGTACACATCACTTAATTATGCAAATTGAGGCATGACATTTGACGAACATGTTACTTAGACTGTGTTGTACGATGCTGGCTAAGCTCGAGTCAGCTAAACCAAGACTGGTGGTTGAAGAATCCCATTTAAAATACATTGCAGATAAATGATCTAATTTGACAGCAATGTATTAAGGAGTTCAACCCAAGAATGATAAACTAATATGAAAGGATGGTGCCTTCCCATTTAAACACATGTTCACTTTTTTCTGCCCCGTGCCCCGCGGCTCCCTCACCATAATTGGCGTTTTTGTGACGTAGCTGCGCGCGAATGGCTATCATTTTTACCATTGCTTGCATTGCAATTTCCATGTTTTGGTTCTGTTTTTAGTTCTTTACTCATATTTTCAAATATCTTAGAACTATTGGTAGTTGTGTTTTAGTGCTCTGAACATTGAGAAACCTGAAGTGTATTATATTTTCCTTTGATCCTAAAGAAAATCCCATAAATTGAGGATTAAAGCAGGGACCAGAGTGCCTGTTTTGTATGAATATTTTCCAGTGTAGTTTTCATTGACTTTTTATTAAATAAGGTAGGAAGAACTTTAAATTATGTTTAAATGTAAGCAAGTGTGGGAAGAATAATAATATTTTACTTAATATTATAGAGAAATTGTCAAACTGAGGGTTTTATTACACAGTGTATCACTTGGCTATTTAGGTTTTAAACAATATTTTTAAAATAGTAGGTATGTTTACGGGAAAGTAATTCTTATTTATAGATTGTTTAGTTCCTTAGATTGTGATCTTGCTTATCACGTTAGAATATCATAAATATATTATGTCATACAGCAATCGCTACACTTACTACACTATGGAAAAGCCAGTGTCGAATCATATATTAAGGATTTTTCATTCAGAAGCCCTCATGTTATTAGCATTATGAGTTCACTTACTAGTAAATACACACAAGTTATAGAACTAAGGCTTTCTTAATTCAATTTTACTTTCCATAATTTGAGAATAGATTGTCGAACTCTGAATGCCACAAGAAAATTACTATTTTGAATATCAGTAAACATGTACATAGATACAAATATACTTGTTTGTAGAATAAAAGGAATCTTTAACTACTTAATGTTCAACTTTTCTCTTTGGATATGATATTTTAGTTAGCTACAAATAATATAATAGGTATATATGAATCGTTTATTTTGGAAAGGTACTAACTAATATATTTGTTTATACTATGCTTATATTTAGTGCCTTTCGAGAAATTAATATAATCAATGCCTTAATTTTATATGATAACCTCTTAAGATTCCTTTTCCAGAAGCCTCCTAGATGCTTGGTCCCTTACTTGCGATACCATCATGCTAAATATAGAATGATTTGCAGTCTTACAGTTGTGCATACCAAAAATATTAACTGTTAGCTGTGTTAAACAAAACAAGTCCTGATCTGCAAATTCTTGTAAGTTTACATTTTGCATGTAGGCGAATTGTATTATTGCCAATTCATCACGATTTTGCACTCATCGTTAGATTTCTTTAGTAAAACTATTTTACTCTTCTTTTATGTACAGCTAGTTCGGAGGTTCCTACTCTTTTAAATGCATCTCCAAGAGAAGGATTTTTTATTTGAAGATCTAGAATCTAGATATCCACACTTACAGCAAATGTCCCCTTGTGGACGACCAAAATGTAAATTAAAGTTCTCATGAAAATGTTTTACAAAGTAAGAATATTGAATGTTCGATGATGTATTTTTCCCTTGAGCAAATCAAAAATAAGTTTTCATATTGTTCGAGCAATAGGGAATGAAGCATGATCAAAAAAAATATATCAGAGTCAGTGGGCAAATATACTGTGAAAATAGTTAGTTTTTAGATCAATAAATGAAATCTATTTATATACTACATATAAGCTTAGTGTTTAAATTAACCCAATTATACACCTTTATTCCATAAACAATATACATTTACCTAGGTCAGAACATTTTAGGGATCTTGGTGTAACCTTTGACAATAATTAGTGAAACATCCAGAACTCTCGAGTTTATTACCAGACTTAGCCATGAGTTTCACGACATTGATACTCTTAAAACTTTATTCTGTTCTTTTATAAGATCAAAACTAGAATACACCTCATTAGTATGGTCATCAGCATATGATGCAGTATGCACACATAGATGATATGGAAAGGGTACAACATAGGTTCTTAAAGTTGCTTTACCTGAGGACTCATGGTTGCTACCCATCCTCAGGGTTTTCCTGAGAACTTGCTTCGAATGTTTGATATGCAGTCCCTTAAAACTAGAACAGGCTACTCTTGCCAAGAATTCCTATTTAACTTACTTAATAATCTTATTGAATGCCCTGATCTCCTAAATAAAATTAACTTTCTTGTTCCTCGCATGGGCTCCCGTCAGAATTTAACCTAGAGCAAGTATTTTCACCCATTTATACAATGTGCAAAACACAATGCTTGTGGCAAGAATTTTGATATATTCAATAGTTCTATCGCTGTGATACGGACTCTCTTCAAAGAACATGATCCTGACCGTGTATCATGACTCTCCTTATCCTGACCTACCTACTGCTAATACCTGCCTATTATTGATTTGATTTGTTTTATTCTTTTTTATTGTAAAATATTTTATAGGTCATGATGTTCTACTTGTGATTTTTGAATACTTTACTGTAGATTATTGTATGTATTTCATAGTTTTAAGCTTAATTAGGTACTTTGATTATCTTTAATTGCTTTGTAATTGGGTCCGAACCTGTTAAGCAGTGTAACTAAATAAATAAATCAAAACAAGAGAAATTATCATGGAATTATATAAAGACTCACATCTGGGTGATGATCCGGTAACAGTCAGAGATTTGTTAAACCTTAAAGAAGATTTGCTTTCTGTATTGGTTATGCTTATAATAAGCATAGTGCAAGAATCGTGATGACTTGGCCGTAATACAATTCGATTACATGCAGAATGTACACTTACCAGTAGTTCCAGTTCAGCACTTGTTTTGTTTAACACAGCTAACAGTTGATATTTTTGATATACACTACTGTAACACCGACAAAACATTCGTCTACATTTACCATGAAGATATCGCCAGTCAGGGACCAAGCAGCTTGGAAGTTTCTGGAAAAGAAATCTTAAGAGGTTATCACATGAAAGGCATTGATTATCATATAATTATGGCATTGCTTATATTGTGATATTGGTAGATTTTGTTGCTGTAATGAGTATCATTTAAAGAAAATTATTGAAAATGCTGATTAATGAATCGATTCAAAATTCAAATTCAAAAAGTAAACGAAAAGTAGTAAAAATCAAAATTGCACAAAATGTTAGTTAGTCCCTTTCTCAAATAAACGATTCATATGTGTTTCAGATACCATTATGTCAAGATCAGGATCAAGCTGTGCTGGTTTTGGCTATACAACACTTATTCTATTAATCAACGTGGTGAAAGAAAAATTATTTTACATGTGCTTCCCAAACCAAAGGATATGGTGTCCCAAAGTGTAAGAAAGGAATGAATTAGCCGCTGTAGTAGACAGGATAAATTCAACCCTGACACTAGCAGGATTTGTTCAGATAATTTTGTGATTATTTTTTATTCTTGGCTAAAGTTTGTACCACATGGAAGTAACAATATAATTTAGTTTTAATGACATATAGGAAATTTTGTACTTTTGACTTTCCGTGAACAATTTTTTAAATTCAATGATTTTTGTATGGTGTAAAATTTTTGCACTACTATTTAATAATAATAAATATAATAATGGTGTATTGCCCATTTTCGCATATT
This sequence comes from Pissodes strobi, assembly GCA_016904865.1. NCBI lineage: Eukaryota > Metazoa > Arthropoda > Insecta > Coleoptera > Curculionidae > Pissodes > Pissodes strobi. The sequence goes on from MU182142.1 coordinate 250,857, forward strand.
TATGCTTTAAACAGTATATATAAAATATAAAAGTTAATTACTTAAGAGTAAATGTATAATATAGTGAAGAATGTTAAGAGGCTTTAGACAGATAATATAAAAGTTAACTCAGGCTCAGGAGTAAATGTATAATATAGTTAAGATGCTTTAGACAGTATGTATAAAATACGATATAAGATATAATTTATGTTGTATATTGAGGACGTAGAATTAACAATACAGTTAATATTGAAATTGTGGAACGTATACTGTGCATATGAACATACAATACTGTTGGAGATGAGACTCAAATTTGTGCAGACTATAATAAGCGCCTTGCAGTAATATTTTTTCACCACTCTTAAGTGGATTTATACTGGTAGGTATATTTGATGTTTGTGGGAAGAAGGTTGTATATGGTAATACCGATGTAATAGGTACTTTTTAACAATTTAGTTGAAATGGTAAAGATAGGCCAAATAATGAGATCTTTACGGAGATTATAGGAATTATTTTCGTTAGTGAGCTCACAGTGCTGATCCAGTTTTCTTAAAACATGTTGTAAGAACCGAAATTCAAATAGTTTTAGAGCAGCCGGACTATGATGATGGAGCTGATAGCACTTTCAAAGCTGAATACATAGAAACAGCTTTGGATGAAATAGAGAAAGAAGATGCTTCTTTTAATCCTATTGTGTATCATTTGCAAAATTTTATATAAGTAACAAGATGTGAGGGTTATTATATTGATACTTTAAAAATACTGTTTACTTGAAGTTCTTAGTTGTAGCTTATATATTCATTATTCCACTCTCACCTCTCCAGAAGTGAATTGCGTAGCACATTTTAGAGTGAAAGTAACCAAAGCATACTTACTATTTGAAGCACTGTGGGTGATGTAACTTGTTGCAATAGATGCATAGAGTACTGAAGATCTTTATCAATAGTGAGTCCAGGGATTTTGATCTCTGCTAGGTTACTCAGAGTGGTTTTAGTATTAAGGTGTATATTTGATTTATGTGTGTGATGTTCTGTTTCTTGAATAAAATATAATTTGTTGTATCAAGGTTGAGTTAATTTATTTGCATTATAGCAGTGTGCCAAGTCGCTGATTACTTTCTTTGTTTCAGTTTTTAAATTTTCATAGTTCCAATCACCAATAACATGTTGTGCCATCTGCGTAGATTATGATCTTTTTCAGATACATCTTATGTAAGGTCATTCACAAACAAGTTGAACAGCACTGGTCCTGAGATAGAACCCGAGTATAAAGGTCGATCTTTATACTCGGATAGAACCCTGTGTTACTCCGTTTATATTATATAATAGCTAACCCTAATATTATCATAGAGTGTAGACCATTAAAAACTAATAGTGTCAAAAATAGAATGTTTTAAGATTTGTACCAGCTTTTTCTAAATCGTCCAGGTATCCACAGAACAGGAAAGAAGCATGTATCTCATATGGATAAACTTACAGCTTTCTCACTTGTGTTTCACATCTGTGGTTTTAAAAAATATATGTTTTAGAAAGTAACATATTTTTATTTTTTGCGCACCGTGTATACTTAATCTGAGTTTTTGTATGGTTAAAATTATTTTTATTTATGCACTAGCTTCCATATAGAATAACATTTTCTGAGAAGCAATTATTAGGCTTTTCCAAATATGCATACGTTTTTGGCCCACACTGTACAAAAGGGTAGTCAGATTTTATTTTATTGTTGTCTATTTTTCTCTAATAAGCTCCTATTATTCATACTCTTAAGGATATTTTTTATACAAGATTTAATAATCCCCCGTCTTCTATTTACTTTTGGCTTATCCAGGTTTGTTAGAATTCAAAAACAAAAAGCTTGTAAAAAATATTTTCCATTCTTCATTAATAAAAAAAACCTTGGTAATTTCATAAGAAATAGTTTAGTTTTACTATCCATTTAAAATTTTGGGTTTAAACCCTTTTTTATAAACTCTAAACAAGAAAAATAGCCTTGCTCGTACGACTTTGCCATATGTACGTTAAGCCTTTCGCGCCAAATTTCGCGCGTGGCTACGTCACAAAAAAGCAGCTGTCAGTGAAAAAAATCGGCAGATCGAACCATCCTGTCTTGTTTAAAGTTCTTGAGTTCAACCACCAGTCGTAGTTCAAATAAGCTGAGTTTAAGCCTCTATTTTACAACCAGGCCCTACTAACTACATAACAGTAACTAGGTATATGATGTTAAACATGGAATGTTAGAAATGTTAAAGTATTTTTTGTACTTCCAGGACTAAAATGGTTAATTTAATCCTAAGGGACTAAAGTACATTTGGACTGTGATCGTGATCACAAAGTTATCGACACTGACAACTTGTTTACTTATACTGTAACTAAGTGTTTCAAAGTAGAACAATACAATATTCAACTGGTAAAGAAAAGCCTAATATAACATTTTATATCAAAAAAGGCATGCAGCTGCAATCTACTACATTCTTATAAACACAAAGAGTAGAATATAACAACAGTCTTTGGTGTGACAAAAAAGACTCGTGAAATAATCACCCTTCAACTTTACATGCTCACGATTTTTTTAAATCACTACATATAGGATAATAATGTATTGGTGGGCCTGTAGAAGGTCTGCAGGGCATGTAAAAGCCTACGTCTGACTAAATCTTATAGATAATCTACTTTAAAATACCACTTGTTTACCTACCTTGGTACCTACGAAAGCAGCAAAACTACACTTTAAAACGTAATATAACTTTAATGTCTAATTGGATATACCGAAACTACACACACAGGTTTAATAGTCAGCAAAAAAGTCACTAGAAAAACGCATAAAATCGCTATAAATCATAAGAACTTATCCACAGGCACATATGAAAACAAACTAAATTTGCTCCAAAATGGCGCAGCCAATCAGCGCGTTGACGAAACATTGTCGTCACTGTCCTGTATAAAGCCACTGTAGTTTCATTTAAAATATTCAGTTAATAGTATATTATTTTATATGGAGGAAAAGTGATACTTTTCATGGCGCGCTTGTGTTTAACAGCCGAACGGAGTGAGGCTGGTAATAGAGAGCAAGCCATGAAAAGTAACTTTTCCTCCAAATAAAATATGCTGTTTTTTCTTCAAATGTCGACAAATTAATGCAAAAACATCTCTTTTTAATAGTAATAACATCTAATTATTATTAAAGATAAATGGGTTCGCAAGGCGGCTTAGACCATGGTCGTAGGTGGCCTTGCTTAGACCGGTGACGGTGAATTTATGTAACATAAAGCTGTCAGTGGACACTGTCAACAATAATTATTTTTTTAAGATTCCGTCTCCGATTGCCTTTTAATTCCATATTGATAAGCAGTTATTGGGTAAGTTCGATTAAATAATAACCAATTTGTTCCTAAATTACTGATTTTTAGAAATGCAGTCACAAATTGAGTGATAAATACAAATTGTAGTCTAATAAATCTTGAGTTGTTGACGCTTATTTTGTTGTCTGTTTGTATTGTATCTATGTTGCTATGACAACACTTTTACCTCCGCCGGCGGAAAAGTGAAAAGTAAAGCTCCGGCGGAGGAAAAACGAAACTTCACGGCCGCCTACACAGTCGAGTAATGACGAATTTACTGACGTTTGAAGAAAATAATTATTTTTTTAAAATCGCGTCTCCGATTGCGTTTTAATTCCGTATTGATAAGCAGTTATTGAGTAAGTTCGATTAAATAATAACCAATTTGTTCCTAAATTAGGGATTTTTAGAAATGCAGTGGACAAATTGAGTGATAAATACAAATTTTAGTTTAATAAGTATCTATGTTGCTATGACAACACTTTTACCTCCGCCGGCGGAAAAGTGAAAAGTAAAGCTCCGGCGGAGGAAAAACGAAACTTCACGGCCGCCTACACAGTCAAGTAATGACGGATTTACTGACGTTTGAAGAAAAAATATTTTGCCGTCTGTTGACGACAATCTGCACTTGGTAAATACAGATTTAATTTTTAAAGGAGTGTGGTATGCTGTCGGCATAAATATATCGGGCAGTAACAAGGTTTATTGACCTTGGGGCAAGAATGCATCATTCAAACTGGCAGTTGGGGGAGTAAGGAACTGATTAATACTTGTAGAATATGAATACTATTCTCCGATATTGACAAGGTCATTTCTTTATTTAGAATAAAATAACCTTGAAATTAAAGGCTTGGGAGTATGTTATATATTTTAATTTACTTAGGTATTAATTAAGCGGGAACGTGAACTCGACCTAGACCGAACACGAGACAGCTTGAATTTTTAAGTGAAATTTGGTACTCGGACAGTAGGAGACCGTGGAGCCTTCCGAGTAGGTTCCAGAAATTTTTATTCGGTCAAAATCGATGACGTCGTTGAAGTAGTTCGGAGCAGAGCGATTAAAACGCGAAAAAAATTGGGAACCTATTTAGACATCTAAAAGAGTCCTTGAAGATAATCAACTGACGAGTTTCAGCCAAATTCGAATCTGACATCGGCGGGAGCCTACCGCCAATAAGTTCCGCGGCAGGAGACAGACGAGATCGAAATTTTTGTTTTACTTGCTAAAAAGGGTGCCCAAACTTTTCGAAAGGGGAAAATCGGCGTTTTCTATCCCTAAATATTAATTCGGAGGAAACCGCTTCCGAACGTCTTTTTACCTTTAGACGTTTTTTTGGTATATGGAACCTACCAGAAATCCGTCTCCTACCATACATACCCGAGTTCGGAATACGCCTTTTTGTACGAAGCGATCTTTCATATCACCGCGAGGAAACACTCGAACCGAACAACCTTGACGTCATGTGGCTCAAGTTCACGGCCAAGGGATTAACCAAGTTTATATGTTGTCTCTATCGCCCTCCGAGCGATAGAGCCTACCAAAGCTTTTTCTCAATACTAGCTACCACTTTTGACTCAATACAGAAATAATCGTTCTGTGAGACTTCAATGCCCATAACACAAACTGGCTCAAACATCATAACAAGACCGACAACGAAGGTAGAGAAGCTGAAGCATTTGCCATCAGCTGCGGGCTTACTCCACTTGTAGAAGAATCAACTCGAATCTCAGAGAAGGGCGAACTCGCCGCCCTCCTGGATCTTTTTCTAACCACCAATCCTGACCAGTACAAAATTACAGTTGGTCCACCATTAGGTACTTCCGACCATAAACTTATTACAACGGTGTGTGAATTGCCACTCACACAGAAGGACCCACCATTGCCTCGCAAAATCTGGCATTACAATTCTGCAAACTGGGACGATCTAAGGGAGTTCTACCTAGATTTTCCTTGGCTCGACGTCTGCTTTGGCACTGACGACCCGTCAGTCTGCTGCGAAGAGATCACGCAAGTAATCGCCTCAGGAATGGAAGCATGCATCCCAAATTCCATCAAGTTACCATCAAAAGGGAAGCCCTGGTTCGACAGAAGATGCGAAAGAGCTGTAGGTAGGAAACAGCAATCCTACAAGTACTGGCACAAAATCAGACCGCTGAAAATCGCAATTATTTTGTCGAAGCGAGAAACGAATGCAAACGTGTCATCGACGAAACTAAAGACAAACACAATCAAACGATCAGGAATAAACTATTGCAATGTCCCAGTGGTTCCAGGAATTTCGGGTCAGTAGCAAAGGCAGTAAGTAACAACTTTACAAAAACGTCTCTCCCACCTTTGACGGACGAACGTAGCATCACGGCGACTACAGCCAAGGAAAATGCAAACATGCTCGCTAAAATGTTTTCATCGCTCTCTACCTTAGACGTCCCCCGAGGCAAGACTCTCCCCACCATATCGAACATCAACACTACCATGGCAGAAGTCAAGTTTCATCACCAAAAATTCTTATTGAACTAGATACGCAAAAGACATCAGGACTGGACGAAATACCTGCCATCGTGCTAAAGAACTGCGCCAACGAACTAACCAGTTTTTTCCAGGCTTTTTCTCTTTCTTACGGAAAAGGGACTTACCCATCTTCTTAGAAAGACGCTCGAGTGCAACCTGTTCAAAAAAAGCAAGAAAACCACGCCCTCAAACTATCGCCCAATTGCCTTGCTTCCAATAATCTCCAAAGTCATGGAACGTGTAGTCAACCAGCAACTACTCAAGTACCTCGAGAACAACAGAATAATCAACGATAATCAATACGGCTTTCGCAAAGAGAGATCGACAGGAGATATATTGGCCTATGTCACTTATATATGGAGTAGGGCCATTGAAAACTACAGAGAGTCTCGAGCGATTGCGTTGGATATTTCAAAAGCATTCGACAGAGTTTCGCATGACGGACTGCTCAACAAACTGCCGTCCTTCGGACTGCCAGCCTCTCTCTGCAGCTGGCTGGCCAGTTTCCTTAAGAACCGATCCCTACACGTTGCAGTCGATGGACACATCTCGGACACATTCACCATCAACGCGGGCGTGCCTCAGGGCGCAATACTTTCACCAACCTCACCTATATTAATGATCTGCTGATCGAAACGAATAATCCCGTTTACAGTTTTGCAGATGACAGTATCCTTGTCTCCCACTTTAGATCAGAAAAACCCCTACCAGCGACTGAGACTCTTCACCGCAGACAGGAGCAGATTACGGCAATAAATCAAGACCTGAGAAAGTTCAAACTTGGGGCGACCGAAATTTGGTCCAGTTCAATGCAGCAATGACCCAAACCGCAACGTTTACCAAGAGGGCCAATACAGCGGACCCTGACATCATTATGGCAGGATCGACCATCCCTTCATCCTCGTCAATCGGACTGCTGTGTGTCTCGGTCAACAGCAATATGTCATGGCATGACCATGTTGCTAACATCGCAAAATCAGCTTCCCAGAAGCTTGGTGCGCTATTTCGCAACAAAAAACTCTATACACCGCAGCAGTTGCTCTTGCTGTACAAAGCGCAAATAAGACCGTGCTTAGAATATTGTTCACATATCTGGGGTGCCGCACCAACGCACACCCTAAAGCTGCTGGATTCCATTCAGAAGAGCTGTGCGTCTCGTCGGGACCCGGAGTTTACTCGGAATCTGTATAGTCTGGAACACCGCAGACATGTGGCCGAGATGTCTCTGTTTTACAGATACTTTCACGGCAGATGTTCTCAGGATTTGGCCCGCATCATCCCGCCCCTGGCAACTCTTGTCAGACAGTCACGACAGATGACAGGAGCGCACCAGTTCGTCGTACAACTAGAAACACCTAGAACATCGCTTTACAAGAACTCCTTTGTCTGGCGCACTGCATCACTGTGGAACTCACTTCCAGGACATGTGTTTCCTACTAATTACAACCTACAACTATTCAAGAACCGTATCAATCAACATCTTCGCACACACACCGCTCGTCGAGCGCCATAGGATATCCCTTTAGAGTATGTGCCACTGCCATAAAAAAAAAAGACAAGTCACATTCCCAATTTAACGTATCAACTTACCAAACATTTTCTATAAAACAAAAAATCGAGCAAAAAATAATATGTCACAACTTTTGTTAGTAATGCTTACCCTTTTCAGACACATAATTTGTGTAAATATTTGTATCTACGACAGCTTTTTAATATTTTCACTTTCTTGCCAAAAAGATTGTTACACAACACAAAATTAAAAAAAATATTTTGCAGTTTATCGGTCGCAATGTCGCATCTAATCGAAACCGCACTAAACTTTGGAGAAAACAAAATCATAGTTGTACATATTTTATTATAAAATTACATTTTTTGTCAGGCCCACCTATTGATTCATTTAATAATTATTAAGGGGATTGCGTACATGTTTAGTAATTTTCTGCTACCTAAATTATTAGTGCAAAATAAATTATAGTTTAAAAAACTAAAAAAACACGCTTTGATCGAAACCGATCTAAAAAATTATAAAATAGAATAGTGATTCAAAAATATGATTTTATTTTAAAGAGCGTGGGGTGCTTAAGTGCCATAAGTTTATCACAAAAATCAATTTATCGATTTGATTTACCAACAGATTATATGTCAAATTTGATTGATTACTTCAATTGACTAGCAGAGTGTATGAAGTTAATTTATCATTTCAATTGGTCAACAATTTATGTGCAAAATTTCGTTTCAATTAACAAGAGTTCATCAACAAAATTCAATGACCAATAATTTATACGTAAGTTATTTACTCTTCCAATTGACCTGCATTTTATATGATAATTTTATTTAGGTATCGTTTCAATTGATTGGCGTTTTGTAAGAAACACTAGATTTATCAGTTCAATTGATTATCAGTTTATGAGGAAAATCAATTGGTCGTTTTAATTTACCAACAGTTTATATTTCATTGATGATTACAATTGACCAGCAGATTATATAGAAAGTTAATTTATCGTTTCAATTGGCCAGCAATTTATATGTAAAATTTCGTTTGAATTAACTATTAATTAGCTAACTTTTAACCAGTTAAAAATTTTATTTAGTAGAGAACATCAACAATTTATCATCATACTACGTGATACCACAGCTTAGTATAACAATCAGCTGGAAGTCTCTCGGCCGGCACCATTGAAATATTAGCCCGGAACAGAAAAAGATGCAAGATAGGCGAAACTCGCGCTGTCGCTCTCGCACCGGGGAGAGAATCCAGCGCCGTATTAAGGATATTTTATTTTTGAATTACAGTACCGTATTTTCAGGTTATTGGTTAAACTCGGGTGCTAGGTGCTATGCCGATTATTAGTGATTATCGTATTCATGAAGGAAAAATAAATTAATAAACATATTGGAACAATGCAAAGACACTATTTATTTAAGAAGAGTTATACATGGTGTAATTTCACAAGTCGAAAAATAAAACAAACATAAAATATGGTCAAACCACAAATAAACATTAGGTAATTAAATTAAAATAAATACAAAAATACATACATTTGAAAGGAATCAGTAAAAAATGCAATGATTACATGGGTATTTTGAATATTTTACAATTTTATTATTTATTTCTTAACAATAGATACACTATTTTGAGGGCGAGGCGAAAATAAATTGACATCAAAACCGTTTGTGACTAAAAGTACCTACACTATAATAATTATATTGATTTCTCCATATGATTAATTTATTTTTTTTATATTTTTAAAATTAAAGTTAATATTTTTATAAAATGCGAACTCTTAAATATAATTTTTACTCCGACTGCCTTGATAATAGGCAAAAACGCACTAACAACTGCTATTGAAAACTGGACATTTCAAACATCGCGTCAAAAATATACTTTGCATACGACGTGGGCAAAGTGTACTTTTCACACGCTTATGCGGGTATTTAGATGAAAGAGCTTCTTCTCCGTTTTAGAGCTTCGCCCTCAGAGGCCCATTCCCAGATCTGTAAAAAAGTGGGCTCAATTTTAGGGCTTCACCCCACCCCCCCCCCAGAAGCCCCTTTTTGCAAAACTGTAGAAAATTGAACTCTCATACCAGGGGCCCCCTTTTAAGGCTTGGAGCCAATTTTAGGGCTTCGCCTCAGGGGGCCCCATTTTTTTATCTAAAAAAAATGGGACTCCCGTATCATAGGCCACATTCTAGGGTTTTGCCCTCCCTGGGGCCCCATTTTAGGGCTTCGCCCCAGGGGAGAACCTCTTTTCCAAATGTGTCAAATATGAGACACCCACGCCGGGGGGCCCCATTCAAAAGATTCGTCCACCAGGGGCCCCATTTCAGGGCTTTGGGCCTTAAGGAGTCCCAATTTAGGGCTTCACCCCCAGGGTTTTGCCCTCCCTGGGGCCCCATTTTAGGGCTTCGCCCAGGGGGAGAACCTCTTTTCCAAATGTGTCAAATATGAGACACCCACGCCGGGGGGCCCCATTCAAAAGATTCGTCCACCAGGGGCCCCATTTCAGGGCTTTGGGCCATAAGGAGTCCCAATTTAGGGCTTTACCCCCGGATGCTCCCTTTTCCGAATATGTCAAAAATGGGTCCCCCGGGGGAAGGCAAAGCCATAAGAGGAGACGGCCGATGAATGGCGCCTTTTTCCAAAGATATGAAAAGAATAACTCCAAAATTTAAGGGCGAAACCCTAAAAGGACGCCACGGGTAGGGTGTTGTCCCAGCCCTGGCCTGGCATGTCAATAGCTACTCATTAACTAGTTACACAAATTGCTGTAGAAGTGTTTGTATGGTCTTTGTAAACTAGGTATATCTGATAAATATTATATAATAGTAATATTATTTGCATTCGTAGAAAAAAGTACAGTATGTAACGCGTGTGAAAAATCACTTTTCACACGAGTGTGAAGTTTGATGGCACGAGCCGTAGGCGAGTGACATAAATTGCACTTCAACACTTGTTGCACAAATACTATTACTGCAAATATTTTGAGAAAATTCTCACTTTTTCCGTCGAGTGTGCTATGAATGGTTATGGAAACCGAAGATAAATAAATGACAGTTGTGCGTTTGTTACAGTTTGTTGCTGGCATTCGTGTTCTAAATATGCCCGAAGCCCGAATACAATATGTCAAAACTGACAGTCATTTGCAAATTTCAGAATAAGTATAGAGAAATATGTGCATTTAATTTATAAAAATGGGGCTGTAGAAATAGTTCTGTGTGTTTTTCGAGCGCAAAATAATATTGCCGTTTTCGAAAGATTACAGTAACATTCTTTGTCTTGTCAGGCGGTAATCCGTTACTTTGCGCTTTAAACATACAAATAACTATTACCAGTATATAATTACGAAGTAAGTTGATGGCATAAAGAATGATGGCATGATATGACAAAACATTCATTGCTTTGCACAGACATGCCCATAATATACAATAAGAATATTCAAGTTGAAATGTGGACCCAACAAAATATCACAGCTTTGTACTATGCCGTGAAAATATTACATATATCGTAGTTATAATTAGATACTTACCTCTTTTTATCAGTAGGAAACCGAAAGAAGCTCCTATCACAATTATATTTTTTATTAATACAACCTTTAGCGGCACAAACGTGTCCGTTTGTGTCCCCTTTGGGAAACTCATGATATCGCTAGTTATAAAAACACGAAATCGGTATCAACACTTTTAACTACGCCTATGTTCAATTAATTCAAAATCTAAGGAACAAATAGCCGCTACCGACGCTAGTGCCGTGATCTTCCCCATAATGGCGCCATGCGCAAGGATCGGCGCAAACCGTTCTCACGAGCGGAGTGTCCTAGCTGATTGTACTAAGCTGTGGTGATACTATAGGTACTTTGATGGAAAAACACACCTATTGGAATTTTGCTAAGCAACTTGTTTGAGTAGTTCATGGGTATATTCTCGTAAAAAATAATTTTTCTATTTTTTATTTTTAAATCAATCAAATTTTCCACCAAACACAAAAAAAAACAAATAAAATATTTTTATAGAATATAAAAATTTCAAAAGTACCTACCTTATATTATTTATAATTACGCCAAAGCAAAATATATATAATAAAAATAATAAAAAATAATAATAAGAATAAAAAAAAATAAAAACACATACTCATATTTATAACGCTAATACCATCTGAAAAAAAGTTCGTATTTAAAAAAAGGAAGTTGATGATGATCCCTTAAAGACGAAACGTCGGATTTCAAACTGGATACTACCACTGGATAGAGCGGAAAAAGTGGCAATGCAAAAGTGCAATTCAATTTGAAATCCATTTTTAATAAGGAAAAAAATATAACGATTTTTCAATATTTCCGGATATCTCCGTAAATACTCTGCATTTTAAAACTTTCTAAACGGCATATTGTTAGGCACCTAAATGAGCAATTTTGCCTTAATTTGACCGACACTGTATCTCTTACGGTTTTCGAGTTCTCCATTCATAGACACGAATTTGAGCCACCCTGTACATTAGATTTAACTTCTCAAATGACCTGCAGTTTATATGAATATTTTATTTAAGTATCGTTTCAATTGACTGGCGGTTTGTAAGTAGCACTAGATTTATCGTTTCAATCGACTATCAGTTTATGAGAAGAATAAATTGTTCGTTTTGATTTACCGACAGTTTATATGCCAAATCTCATTGATTACTTCAGTTGACCAGCATATTATATGAAAGGTTAATTTATTGTTTCAATTGGGCAGCAGTTTATATGCAAAATTTCATTTGAATTAACAAGAGCTTATCAGCAAAACTCAATCATTCCAGATGACCAATAATTTATAGGTAAATTAGATTTACCTTTTCAATTCACCTGCAGTTTATATGAAAATTTAATATAAGTGTCATTTGAATTGTCTGGCGATTTATAAGATACACTATATTTATCGTTTCAATTGAATATCAATTTATGAGAAATATAAATTGGTAATCTTGATTTAGCAACAGTTTATATGCCAAGTTTCATTGATTACTTCAATTAACCAGAAGATTATACGAAAAGTTAATTTATCATTTCAATTGACTAGCAAATTATTTGCAAAATTCCATTTTAATTAACAAGAGGTTATCAGCAAAATTCAATTAATCATTCCAGATGACCAATAATGTATACGTAAATTAGGTTTACCTTCTCAATTGATCTGCAGTTTAATTAAAGTGTTAGCAACTGACTGGCGGTTTATAAGAAACACTAGATTTATCGTTTTATTATAAAATAATAATCGCATCTACAATCCCAAACGAAATCTGGACAAAGTGGTCAAGGGCAACTTGTTTCCTAACAAGTCGCCGCCGGCGCTTGAAAAATAGCATCCCTCTGTTAGTGTTTGAAAGTACTACGGTCATCCAGAGCCCACTGCTGATATTCATGTTAACTTTGTCAATATCGATTATTTATTTGCATTTTTTAGGATAATTTAGTTTCCGTAGCGCTTCGTAGGTGGAGACGTTCCTGGGGCGATTTTAAGCGACGGAGAAATTTTAGCATTGCGATTATCTTAATAGTGTTTTATTATAAAATTATTATATGAATATTTTAATATGTTATTTTACCTGAAAACAACTTAAAGCTCATAAACAAACAAATATAAACATTAAATTATTGTATCTAGTCAGTGCTATGATATGGACAATATCTGTCGGTGCTAGGTATCGACCTTGCACAATATCAGAAGAACAATACCCTTAAAAACTAAAGCATTGCATATTCAATTGTAATCCTAACCTAGTATATGATTATAAACACAATCTTGCAGCTAAGTACAGTTAAATGTTTGTTCCTGCGGAACCACTCAGTATGAGCTTGGTTAACTGAGATAACGCTGCGATGAAATACAGTAATATGCAAGCAATAACAAAAGGATTAATGTTACCTTAATGTCCACAATAAGCTACTATGTACAATATATTCACCAAATGACGAGCAATGTTCAATTGTTCACCTGTTTATCTTCAACATAGGGAAAGTCACCTTTAAAAACACGACTAAGGTTCTCCTTAGCTTATATATACAATGTACTTCAACTTCTTGCAAATAAGAATGATTCAAGTTGTAATGGATTGAGAATATTATGCAGTCATATGCATAATATGTAACTTCTGTTGGTAGTTAGCATGACAGGGATGCCTTTGTGAAAATGCGTTTTGATACACGCAAAAATGGATTCTAAAACACGCTACGCAGGTCGCGTAGGTAGGCTTTATATTACACTAAAGCAGAGAGAATACTGGCCGAATGCCAGGAATGCCGTTTACTTGTAGGCCTCTAAAACACGCTATACCGGGATGTCATAGACTTACTTGAGTCCGAGAATTAGAAATTGTGATAAGCAGTCAATTGCTGATAGACGACGAATATGTCGCATTTGCCGGAGTTGGCCGGGAGCCAATACTTGTAGGCCTTTGAGAGAGTGAAACTATGAACGGTATGCACACGTGAGATGAATCTTGACTTGCTTGAAAAAGCGCCGGAAACAAGTCATTGAAAGACGACTACGACCAGATGTCGCAATGGCAGAGTACCACAAATGCCGTTTGAGAGAGTGAATCTTGAGAGATTGGGAGGTCTCAACACGTGAAACTACACGCCAGCGGGTGCGCGCACTCGTCGCGGCTTGCTTGGTTGGGGGGTCGAGAAGCTACTCTTTTTTAGAACGTGAGAACTAGATCAACTAGAACGCGTTGTCTCCTCCCCTTTTGGCGGGGGAAGTTACATCACTCCGGAAATATCCATTCCATAAAGGGCAAATAATGTAAATACAGAGAAAGTATATAAAACTTCACATCAGCGATTCTCTAAAATAAACTTATGAATTTTAACACAAATCTGGTCAAAATACGTCAACTAGTTTTTACAAAATTCGATTATTATAGATCGGAAATTTAGAGAAGCTAAACTGATTGCATCCGTTTTCGCTGTAAAAGCACAGTAATTGGCCGAATTTTTGTAGTTGACACCGCCGTGAGTTTCGAAATACACGGAGGTCATTGGCCTAGCACGAATTATGCAGTTCGATGCAGGACTGCTTCTGTTGAACTTGCCGAGTCATGATACAAAAAAACTGTTTTCTTGTATCAGGCTGCCGGGTGCAGATGAGCGTTATAAGATCCTTTACAAAAATAGTGCACTATATAAAAATCGGCCTTTCCTATTGGTCGATCCGCATGGTCCTCCGCTCGCTTCGCTCGCTACGAGGGCTCAAGGAAAGGACACTAACCAACTGCTAACCCAAACTAACCCAAGACATACCCAAAATCAAGAAAAGAACTGTTTAGAAACATAATCTTAAAAAAAATAATAAAAAAGCAACGGGGTTTGAACCCGACCTGTCCAGGTGAGACCCAGTTGTCTAAACCTCTACACTACGAGAGCTCTTGACAGAAATCGATTGCATCACGAAGACCAGTTGTAATACGAGATGGATCGACCAATAGGAGAGGTCGATTTTTACATAGTGCACTATTTGTGTAAAGGATCTTAAAATGCTGCAGATGACTAGATGAGTAACCGTGGTAACAAGAGATGGCGCTAGGAGCATCGCCGAGGTTTTTAAGAGACATTCTTTGATTTCTTTGGTATGCGAAACACAGTGTCGTGGAATGTTAATATAATACAAATTGAATTGCTAGATTTAAAAACATGTTTAAATGGTTTTTGAACAATGAGAGGTTCATAAAAATATCAAGATATACATCAGTTATGTTTCGATAAATATAGACACCCTAATCATTATGTTGAACTTACACTCTAGGTGTTAATGTTAATCCGTACCCTGCAATCCAATCCTTAACAGCTTTTAGCACACCATCCCTCACGCTACGGGTGACGAATTTCGAACAGAGTTTCCTTTTACAACTTGTAGAACTTTTCCGGGCCCAAGTTGGAAAAAGGTACCAATTTCTACGAATATAGTATATTATTTTATATGGAGGAAAAGTGATACTTTTCATGGCGCGCTCGTGTTTAACAGCCGAACGGAGTGAGGCTGGTAATAGAGAGCAGCAGCACTTTAATGCAAAAATATCTCTTTTTAATAGTAATGATATCTAATTCTTATTAAAGATAAATGGGTTCGCAAGGCGGCTTATACCACGGTCGTAGGAGGCCTTGCCTAGAACGGTGTCGGTGAATATAATGTAACATCAAGCTGTCAGTGGACACTGTCAACAATAATTATTTTTTAAGATTGGGTCTCCGATTGCGTTTTAATTCCGTATTGATAAGCAGTTGTTGACTAAGTTCCTAAATTAGTGATTTTTAGAAATGCAGTCACAAATTGAGTGATAAATACAAATTGTAGTTTAATAAATCTTGAGTTGTTGACGCTTATTTTGCTGTCTGTTTGTATTGTATCTATGTTGCTATGGTAACACTTTTACCTCCGCCGGCGGAAAAGTGAAAAGTAAAGCTCCGGCGGAGGAAAAACGAAACTTCACGGCCGCCTACACAGTCGAGTAATGACGGATTTACTGACGTTTGAAGAAAAAATTACTTTTTCTTGACTATATATTCACTTTCCACGAGTCTCTGGTACTCAAAGACACTTTTCCCGAGTCAGTACTATTTGACCATCTGAGCAGCGTAAGTTGTTAAGCGTGTAGATTTTTATCTGAGTAACTTTTCAGAGTTCACATATTTTTGGGCAGCGTAATGTGCTACCGCGCGTGAGGAATTTTTCAGACCACTTTTTCCAAGTCCTTATATTTTTGGACCGCATAACGTACTATCGCAAATTAAAAATATTTTTCGACTAACTATTTCCCAAAGATTTTTAGCATTTTATGTCATCTTTCGAGATTGGCTTTTTGTTGGGCTATTTGAAAAATCTGGAATCAGCACGTGTGCAGCTATTCAAATATGTTTACTAAGAACATTCCTAAGTTGCCGTAAATTTTAATGTGTCATTAGTGTTTTAACTTGTTTTGTAAATTCCAACCTCGGTGTTAGTACAGCCGCGTGTTCTAAATTAGGATAATTAAAATTGCTTATTCCAGTTAATATGGTATTGGTATTTCAAGACCCGGAATATTTGCACGCTGAATATTCTTAATAGAAAAGTGTTGGAGGGAACTGTTTTTGAAGCGTGCATCTAGTGGGTGATAGCCCTTGTCGACAGTTCATCTAATTTCGAGGTATGATGCAGTCGAAAAAAAAAGTCAGCTGCGGTTCAAGTGTGATTTCGGTTCTTGTGAAGTTAAACACAATGCATTTATTTGGATTATATTCCAATAGTAGGTTATATTATTTTAGTAAAGCATATGACAGGTGCTATTGTTGTGCATTTCCCTGAATTTTCCTTGGACAAAATAATTTAACTTTAGACGCGGTTCAGTCATCAGTTACTAAATGCGGTTCATCACAATATTTATAGTCAAGAAAACGTAGATAGAATCTAACTCTGTTCAAATCATCGCTTGCTTTCTTTATTCCTTTGCTGAACGGAGATAATTTATAACTTAGGTGGACTATATATGCACTACATTTTTAGAAAATGCATCAAAGATCAAGAAGATATGGAACGCCTCGAAAACAAAATAAAGGAAATGAAAGGTAGTTACTTCTCTTCTGCTGAAAGGATTAAGAAAATACAAAGAATGATTGAAAATGAGGAGAAACATTGCACTGTACTACTGGCCGATACGGAAAAAATCAATAGTAATCTATATAGGACTGATCAGTTACTTAAAGAGCAGCAGCTTATTGGAAAAAACTTAGAAATTCAGATAAACAATGCTTATTGTATATGCAATAAGCTTCGAAAACATACCCGTGACGAAAAAAAAGCCTTGGAACAATTGAAAGAAGTAGTGTATGACATGGTAAGTATTCCCCTGAATTGTTAATATTAATACTAAGATTCAAATAGTTCTAGAAAAAGAATGCAATATTTTGCAAAACGGTAGTAATTCTACAGCGTCAACCTGAATGGCAAACGCATATTAACTTTTTGCCTACCTGCTTCGACTAGTTAGACAATATAGATATGCAATTGACTCTTGCATTTACCTTCGGTTCGTGTTAAAAAAATTGTAGTGGAACTATCTAAGGAGTAGATTTAGTCCCACTCCCATGGCCTTGGATATTATTGGCCTTAAATGACATTCCGGCAACTTAGAGCAACTTCCCTTGACCTTGGATGCCCTTGGTATCGATAAGGTTCTTCATCTTGGATATTATTGACGTTGCATAACCTTGAGACAGTTGTTGGATATCATTTTGTTTAAAAGTTAGTTAATGGCATTTAATTTGACATTGTGTGTTCATAATTGACCTTGAGGTCATTCTGAGCGGACTTGATCGCGAATGGTGAAAAAGACTGGACAGAGCTCGGTTATTATTAGTCTGTCTGATAAGCAGGGCATATTACACAATGTAAATTACCATACTGTCATGAAAATATGGTAATATCAAATAGAATTATGTCCAACGAGAAGCATTGAAAAAGCAACACACCTCGAGCCAAACTGGTAATAGCATATTCGGGCGTCTCAGCATCGCATAGGCAAACATGCACATTATGCAATGTAAGCATCCCAATTAATCATATAGTATGACATAGGATAATACTCCCAGAAACAATTCGGTCATTCCATTGTTCTCTATCATTTAAGTTGAGTCAAAGGGCATTTTTGTGCAGAATAGCTACTTATAGGGTATATTCAAACAATAACCTTATTGACTAAGCATTGTTTTTCAATGAAATAAAACAAAGAGTGTTGGATTTTTTGAAGAACATGCTGGCAACTCATGAAGTCGTCAGAGGAAATATGGAAATCCTTGGGTTATACCTTCTATTTTCATAAAATCTATCTAGTCATTAATAATACACCAAATCATTTTTTTATGTTCGAGACACGCACAAAAGGAAAATCCTATACTACTCAACGAGAGGTGCGTGTGCGGAAATGACGGTGGACGTTGGACTTAAGGCCCTGTAGGTTGTAATTTTCGGGAAAGACGTTACTCAGAAGTCCATTCCTTAGCGAGGCAGTCCTCCAGAAAAAGGAGTCCCGTAACAGCGACGTCCTAGGTGTTCGCAACTGAAACGTATGTTGATGAGCAACTTGTGTCTGGTGTGTGTTTCTGTTTGGCACAACTCAATAGTAAAGAGATAGGTCCGCCACTTTTCTTTGATGTTCAAAGCTATCAAGGTTTTTAGTCAACTCTGGACCATCACAAGACGGACTGCTCTCCTCTTCACGGAGTTTTTGAACAAATATTTGGTTGACGAGCTCCATGCCTGGAAACAGTATTCGAGAGATTGTCTTATCTTGGTCTTATAGAGCAGGAAGAGCTGATGAGGCGTCACAACGTATTTGCTCTATAGAGCGCTCCTAGCTTTTGTGCTGCTGCCTTGGCGATTATGGTGACGTGGTTACGCCAAGACATGTTGCTTTCTACGTTAACGCCCAGCGCCCAGTCAGTGTTTTGTCCGGTCATTGATAGTCGGGTCCTGTCCTGTTTGTTTTTTTTTTTGAGAAGACAGATTCTTGAGTCTTTCCTGCGTTAAACTGGGCATTGTTTTCCTCACCCCATTCCAAGATGGCGTTCATATGGTCATTGATAGTAGCAATCTGATTTTCTGGTTCGCGTTGAGAGCGGGCAGCGGTCATTGTAGTCCGCGACATGAATGAGGATATAATAGTGCTGTAGTCTGCAAAGCTGTAGATAGAATTGTGTGTCCTGTCTAAGAGGTCTTTGATGTAGAGCAGAAATAGTGTGGAAGATAATATACACCCTTGAGGATCTCGTACATTGATTTTAAATTCCTCCGAGAGATGGCATCAATATCAACTCGGGAGCTTCGAAAAAATTGGAACGCCTTAGAAGCAGTGCTGGTGGTAGTCCGTATGCTGTCAATTTGCTTTACAATCCGTTATGTCATACCATATCAAATACTTTGGATATGTCTAGAGACACTGCACGCCGTAGCTCTCGATGGCTTTGGTCCACAGGTAAGTCAGGAGATCTCCCGTTGATCTGTACTTGTTGAAGCCATACTGGCGATCGCTTATGATGCCTGCCGATTCGAGATATTTGAAGAGCTGTTAGTTGGTCAGTTTCTCCATGTAGTACGGCGGTTAATCAAACCAATTTTGCATTTTTGGGGGTCAAATTTGCGAAAATCGCTAAACGAGCACACCCGACTGTTTCTATGGGTAACTACCACTCACCAATATTACGGAAGGTGTTCTGGAACGTAACTGGACCATATGTCAGCCGCGTGGTGGCAGGTTGCCTACCCCCTAGGTGCAGAAACTAATGAAATCGATTTTGTAGTGTTAGGCTAAGGATTTTTGTAAGTCACTCCATTTCCACAGACAAAATATAATTACATCAGCTCCAAATGGACCCATACACTCTTTTTAAAAGGGGAAAAAGTTTTTAAATGGGTATGCTCATAAATATATTAATCTCAAAACAGTTATAGCTTTAGATTACCTAGACTGGGGAGACCGCTTGTCTGGCCTTCTGCGCCTCGTAAGAAGCCCTCAAAATTTGGAGATCTAGGAAACCTTCGGTCGGAGGAATGCTGTCTAGGGGTTTCCCTTAGCGAAGAGCGCCCCACGGAATTTGGTGAGGCTTTCGTACTGCTTAAAACTGTAAATTGCATTAAAAAATGGATAGAGCTAAAATGTGGTAAAGCCGAGGTGCTACCTTTATTAGTATCTGTAGATATGGATATTCACGGGCTTTGCATCCTCTACGTCTCCTTGCATCAGCATCTCTAGGAAAATGGCGACTTCAGGGTGCAGCTTTAAGATAATCAAGGCTGTCTTCTTTTCAATCTTGTAGAATCTGAGAGAGCATGGATTGCTGGAAGTACAGTAGATAAAGCTGGCCCTGCTAAGAAATAATTAGTTAAATGATATTAGTGTCATAATTACCTAATGCCGATGAGATTTCGTGAATAGGTAGATACTTATGTTGCTTTCCAGTCCTTAAGTGAATCCATAACTCCTCAACCTTGTGTAGTTTGGCCCAGCATGATATAGCTAACACAAACACATCTGTATCTGATGTTCTAATCAGAACATTTCTGTATCCATATTTTAGCATGTGAGCCAGATGCACAAACATGCGAGAGTCGGCTGCTTACATGGAGTAAGACTAGTGTCAACAAACAACGTATCTTATGTGTTATAAAGGCTTGTAATTCAAAGTACTTACAAATCCCAAACTATATTCAATCGGGAAATCGTAGAGCATCTGCATGGTTTGACGTTATGTAGTTGTCAGTTATAGACACAAGAATGGACTTATTTTTTGGTGTGTAAGTAGATATGCTCCTAGCCAGAATGCGATACAGATCAGTTCTGTTTTCGGAATTCCGAAGGAAGCCCATTCAGTTAGCTGGCATTTTGGTGTCTATCTCAAGCTGGGGACCGATTACTCTTTTCTCGCAAGCCAGCGCCTACAGGTTTTTCTTAAGGTAACTGTTTGATCAAAAATACTTATGTTAAACTCAAACAACGTATCTTATATGTTATAAAGGCTTGTAATTCAAAGAACTTACAAATCCCAAACTATATTCAATCGGGAAATCGTAGAACTTTCCCTCCTTTCAATGAATGCCAGGAAACTTTTTTGACAAAGTCAGAGGAAATGCGACAAAGACCGGCCTTCATTAAGTGTATAATTGCCTCCATCCAAAATCTTGGCTTGGACAACGGAACATTCTGCTGCAGATTTAGACGAGCAAGCGAGACATTGACTCAAAATCTCTGACTTAACTGTAGACCTCATATTGCCATTTGCGCTTGAGAATGCTGGTGAAAATTCGTGTCTCTCGTGGCTGAAGAACTCGTCGAAAATAGCCGGCGCAGATTCTACTGATTGCAACGTACAATCTACTGAACAGATCATTTTTTGTAGTTTTCAATGCTTTAATTTGGCTCTTTGCTCTTATTGTTGTCTTTTGAAACTGGAAAAAAATTACTAGCTTATTTCGTTTAATTGGCTCAAGGATTGACACAGTTCCTTGGTCAAGTCTCTCAATCACAAATTTTAAGCACTGGTCTCACCCTCTAGAGTTTCCATAGTCATCAGAGCCTGCTTAGAGCTTTTAGAGGATCACTTACGATTATTCAAATTGAATAATCGTCGGTAAGACGAAAACACGTTAAAATAATAATAGATATACATCGTTTATTATGTTTTATTTACTTGCCTGCAGATTTATTAGTTTCTGCGCCCAGAGGGTAGGCAACCAGCCACCACGCGGATGGCAGTTATGTTTCAGAATACTTCCGGTATTATTTGTGAGTAATATTCACCTATAGAAAGGGTCGGGTGTGCTCGTTTAGCGGTGTTCTCAAATTTGCGCCTGGCAGGTATGCAACCCATTATACCGCTGCTCTCTCGTGATTGCACACTTGCTGCCACTTCTTAAAAGTGAGGGATGGGTATGCACTACCACTGTGACAAATCTCCGTGCTCTACTCAAAAATGCAAGGTTAATACCAATATCGCTGATTAACCGCCGTACTAATGACTTTGAACATGATTAGAACTAAGGCAATTGGGCGGTAGCTATTTCGAATTGTTTTTTTTTACTTTTCTTCGGGATTTGTTTCACCTGAACACATTTCCAGCTGGAAGGAGGCATGCAGTTCTGTATGATAGGGAGAAAAGGCTGCATAGTGGAGCTGTTAGTTCAGCAGCACATTTTTAAGCACTATTTCGGGAACGCCTTCCGGTCCTGTGACCTTGTTAGTGTCTAGGCTTTTTAGTATTTGTTTCACTCACAACCAGACCTGGCATTGAGGAATTTACTCTCGTGATAGTCGGGGGAGTCATTCCTTGAGGATCTAAGGTAGAATTCGATGCAAACATTTCGGCAAGAATGTTTTCTTTGTCCGTTTCCGCTATTGAGTCATCATCTTTGGTCAGTGGTGGGATTGACGTCTTTGAGAGACCCTGACTAATAGCTTTAGCAACTAAGCAACACGACCTCGATCTGTCAGGAGATTTGCTCATTACATCCCTCCTTGCTCTCGTACATGGTCCGCTTACACTGGTTTTTAGTGGTGATAATATATTTTCTTCTTGGAGACGTCCTCAGAGACGTTCAGACCTAATGGTCCCCCTAGGCCAAACTCCACCCGGAGATCCGAATGGAAAGCTATTTTACCTCCGGAGTATTTTGGTCTTAGAAGCCCCATCATGCAATCTTTCTTCTTTTCTACTTTGGGAACCGGATAACAAAGGTATGGTGACAAAATACGAACCAGAGGTCATTTCGCACCAATGTGGTGTTATTTAACCGGACGATCTCCACATGTATTTAATACATCAAACCAAATAATGGATGAGTCTTCGTATTCAGATTGTATGCTTATTAGGAAACTGATGGTGCGGACAATAATATTCCAGGAGAAGGGCTCAAGTATGTCGTTGAAACGTTGCGTTGAATTAAAAATTACATAAAATAATAATATATAATCGTTTATTTTATGGTAGGAGTTTGCAGTAAGTCACATATTTGCAGGTTATTGTTAACAAAAGAATAAGGGCGGGGCTAGTTTATTACGATTACAAAGACAAAATAATTTAATTTTTGATTACTTACGGTTTACCTCCCGTAATGAAACACTTGGAGTACAGCAACACTCCACATGGGATAGAAGCAACTCGCGTAAGGTGAAAAGAGTAATATTCCAAATAAGGAGTAAAACCAAGATCCAAATCAGAGCACACAAGACAACCAAAGGCATGGCAATGCCATTGGCTTAATTTGGTATTAGTAGATAATCCCCACAAGGGTGAAATCAAGAAAAACTGCTCCGCTGAGACACAACACTCATTTTCTAATAGCCTCCTACTTTAAAATTTCGCTTGTTCGCTATTCTCGTGGAGATGCCGTAAGGGAAAAACTGCGGTAAACTGCACAAGATTACAAGATATAATATTATTCCTATCTAACATACATAATACAGGAGTATGTCACTCACTCTTAATCTATGACTAATACTCTCATCTAATAATTGGAACCTAAGAAATATTTGCATGAGAAATCCCAACTAATGTTAATTAACATATCTGCATAAAGAAAACCGTCAAATAATTAGCTTTCCAATTATTAATAAAAATGTGATCTCTAATCAATCACCAATTTGATTCATTACGAGTTACACTCCAAGCCGACATGTCGTACCTACCACTCGTGCAATACCTGGCACGTTTCCCAAGCAGTCATGGTCGTAGTTAGAGGTCCACGAACACCTGTGACCTCTTATTTCATTTACCACCATTTACATGATACCATATTATGGAAAAAACTATGCTAAACAATTCATTAGAGGAAAGCCAATTAGGTTTGGATTTTAAAATTGGGCCCTTTGTACCAGTAGATAACGGATTTTTATAAACGACAATCTTCAGATAGCAATAATAACATTTATGGGATTGGGGGTAATGTAGTATTAACTCGACTTGAAACAGCAAAACTACCATCAAATGAAGGATATCAGATCTACTTAATTTTGCACCTTTGAAGCTGCTTTCTCGTTTGCCTTAGAAAGGATTTTGTGCTACAGGAAGTTTGAGAGAAAATCGAACTGAAAAATGTCCTGTGTAATCCGAACAAGATTGGAATAAAGCAGAAAGGTGCTCATAACAGCAGGTATCATTAAAGAATGTTATGGTGGTTTAACGGAAGAACAACCAAGTGGTAAGCAGCTTTGAAATTTGATACATCTACGAATAAAATGGTATCACGCTACTGTTTGTTCTACAACCTGGCATAATTTACAATTATAACCGTGGACTGGGTAGCGTAGGTAGACTAGATAAGATGGTAGCGTGTTGATACTCATATATTCTATGAATTCCAAAAAAAAACTGACAGCAACAACAATGTTTTTTAATTATTCGTATATTTCTATTTATTTTCTTCCCATTATGGACACCAAGATTTGATGTTTGACTTGATTTTTGATCTAATCGATTTTAACAGCAATTTAGGATCGATGAATTTGAACAAAGACTGTGCAAACTCGAAGGATCCAATAAGCAAGAGGACCACGCAGATGAAAAGGAAGAAAAAATAAAGGACTTAGAAAAAACTTTAGCGGATCATGTCGAGGTTCAGCATACCCTTCAAAGCCAAGTGGACAGGTTGCAAGATGAGATGCGGAAATTATCAAATTTTATTGCAGCGGACAAGGAACATTTAGAAATACTACAAAATAAAGTTGAGAATCATTTGCTGGTATATGACATAGGTAGGATGCTCCTCTTATGTGCCTTATTTACGATTTAATTTACTAAAGTAATAAACTGCTCTAAAAACTAATACATAAATGTACACAAATAATGGCATTTAATTGTTTAGTTAAGTATGTATGGGAATATTTTCAATATCTAATCATCCAGATCTAGAAATATAAATAATTGTTTATATTCTACCTTGCGTATGCCATCGTACAAAATTTATAATCTGACGGTCATTCCGCCCATCTAGGAATTCTATTTAACTGTTGTTAAGTAATAACTTATAAAAACTTATTTCTTGTAATAAAAGAAAATGAAAGAGGCAACACAACTTCCAAGTATAAGGCAAAAGTCCAAGAAATTATCACCAGTTTAGAAATCACTTATTTCAATAGTACTTACTTAAGTGCCATTAAAAAATACTATATTTTTTTAGGTAGAAAACAAATTGCTGCGGCAAAGAAATCCACTCAAGAGAACCAAGTAGAAGAAAACATCATGCGATTGAGAATAAATCATATCGAGACAGACATGGAGAAAGAAGAGCAAAAAATATTCAATCTTCAAAAACTTCGGCTGACGCTTGATCAGGTATTGTTATTACATCAGTCGTATATTATTATCTTCCAAACGTATGTTTTTAATCTATAGTTATTTATAACAAGAGAAATAAATGCTATTTACCAGTTAAGGATGGTTGTAGCCAGGGCTGACAAAAGTGTCCGAGCCTAGTTAAAATTATTTACCCACCTCTCGTGATTATAAAATTTTCTTCACTCCCAAATTAAAAGTTAATTAACTTTTATTATCAATTTGCGGATATAAACTTAAAAGTGAAAAGTGGCAATTTAGTAAGTTTGACCGCCGAAAGGACATATTACTACCTACAGTACATGTCAAGGGACATAGTACTACGTTGTTCTATGTGCCGTGATACTACTTCCATTATGTACCAAGACTATATATCGCGAGGCAAAAATTTCGCAGAAGGATCGCGATGACTTGCGTGGACGGCGTCGCGCAGAGCTTTCAGCTTGAACGGCAGGAGGGGCGGCAGAATCAAACTGCGACGCGCTTTCTGTGCTATTAATTTTATTATTAGTGGTTTTAGTTGATGAAACGTTTATTGTCGAGGGATATTTGTATCTATGTAAAGTTTTCTTGTCGATCGGTATACGTTCAGGTTTACTGTATATTTTAAATTCGTGATGCTGCTGCTGCAATTGTTTTTTTTTACACGCTCTTTGGAGATTAAATGCTAATTTTTGGTAAGTTTGTTACAGAGATTAGTCTCATAAATTTACTTGTAATGGATGTTTCTCATATTTTATAGTTTTATCCTGAAGAAGTCTATAATCATAGACGAAAGCTAGAACTTGGAATAAAGAGCATTACGAAAAAAAGCACCCTAGACCTTTATTGCTTTCTCCACATAATTGGGGTATTGTATCTATGTAAAGTTCTCTTGTCTATCGGTATGCGTTCATGT
>MU182142.1:277309-294491 GCA_016904865.1 Pissodes strobi
ATAACCAAGCTGGGTGGATGAACCCCCGACGTCCAACACGTCGAGATGGTCAAATGGACTATCCGATTACGCCGGGTAAGTGGGCTACAAAGTTCCAATTGTTCTAACCATATGAAAGAACTACAATATCTCAGCCAGGTGGGTGGACTACCAAGTTCCCGCCCGGTGGGAGGATAAAAGATAAATGAATGTATATAAATAGATTGTCCCTAGTCTGGTACAGATAATATTCATACCATATTGATAAAAGAGTTCAAATAAGATCTAAATAATGAACAAAAAGCACTAAAATAAACTTTAATGAAAAATCATACTAAACGAATTTGACAAATAAATGGTCTTAATGACCTTCCAATATTATTATCAAATATAAAGCATAACCCATCCTGAATTTTAATAATTCAAGAGAAAAGTTCAAGTACGGTCCACATAATGAACCAAAGCACTAAAATATACTTAAATAAAAACATCGTACTAGACGAATTCGGCAAATAAATGGTCCGAACGACCTTCCAATAGTAATATCAAAAGGATAGCATGCTTCTACCTTTTTTTTAATAAATCGAGAATAAAGTTCAATAAGGTAAACAACAATGAACGAAAATATGCGAAAACATGTAATCTGCATTAAATAACGCGATCTGATGGCTTCCCTTAGGAACGAAAACTAATAATAAACAAAACTGCATTACCTAACTATTAACAACCGAATTTCCCGGTTTAGTGTCTAATTAATAGTTGAAAACAACTACCCACACGAATTACTAGAAGTTAGTTGCAAGATTAATCACTAAAATGAAAGTTAAAAACGACAATTTCCCATTGCATCAATTCTAACTTCGGTAATAAAATAAATTCCACGAAATTAGGGGGTTTTGGCACTAGTTGAAACTTATTACTTTATACAATAGATGCCTTTGATAAAGCAACATAGAAATCAATGACAACATTTTACACTTGCTGCTAAATCACTACAGAAAGGTCAGATAAATTAAACTACTAAATTATCGAAAATCTACATTACGTTTCGTCGGAAATAAAATAAAACGATTAATTTGGCTAATCGTAAGACCCCGTGAATAACTAATAATGACTATTTAATTCAAATACAAAAGCCCAAAAGCTTTAATTAATCTCTAATTAATTTGACATCATGCCGATCAATTAAGCTGATAAATCGAGACCGAAATGAAAGATAACGATTAATTGAATCAAGCGCGAAGCCCCGCGAGTAAATACAAATGATTAACCCATCCGAATACAAAACCTATAAGCCTTAATTAATCTCTAATCAAATTGACGTCACGCCGATTAATTAAGCTATTAAATCGAGTCCGATATGAATGAAAACGGTTAATTTAAAAATTAATAAATAATAAACTCGACTATCCGAATAATAAAAAAAAATTTCAACCTTAATTAATCTCTAATTAAGATGACGTCACGCGATCAATTAAGCTATTAAATCGAGTCCGATGTGAATGAAAAGCGAAATAATACAAAAAATGCAATTAATAAAAACACGAGAAACGCAAATCACCTGCAATTAATAAAGAAAACTTACCTCTTGAAATGAGGGCCGAACGTCGCGACACAAAACGCCGAATACCACAATGGCGACCGATACTAGACAGAGCAAATTCCCAAAATCCTTACCAGGCGAGTTGTTCCTGCATCAACAGCACTAAAACTAACGAAAGCACAACGTAATGGCCGATGCGGAAATTTGTACGTTGTTTGTTGACAAAATTCAACTAAGGTATCTGGGATTAAACCAGGTTTTTAAATGAATTAACCAAACAACTGAAAAGCTTGACTAGCAAAGGACCCGTACCTACGGAGCCAAACCAGGCGTCGTCTCGCGCCTGCAAAAATGAAATCAGCACGCATGCGACATTTCTCGTCGCACCAATAAAACGGACCCCTTGAGATCACGAGAGAAGGAAATAAAAGCGAATTTAATATCGGAATTAAATTTCGCACTACGCGCGGAAGCAGGAATAGTACCAGGGGCATCCTGAAAATTCACTAACAACAGGTTACCATTAGCGACCAAAACGGAATGTCACAACTCCCCGTCTCCTTCAAAAGGAGGGAAACTTCCAAAGAAAGTTCTCCGACGATAATGCTAAAAGTAGATGAAAAAAAATTGATTATCAGATACCGAAATCAGAACCAGAGGCCCGTTGCCATCGTCCAGAAACCCTAAAGTAACGGACAAGAGACAAACTACAAACTAATCTTTATGGGATCAACACCCAACACCCCATACTAGATGAAAGGTTCCCATTTCACTAAACCTAGCAGAACTAAAGACCTACAACTAATGGAAGAGACCTAAGACTAGAGGAAGAGACCTAACACTAACGGACGAAACCTAACACTAACGGAAGAAACCTATCACTAACGGATTACCGAGCGAACAAGCAAAATGAATTCCAAACAACATTTCCAAGACCAGAACGAGTGTTGATAAGTCTAGTACAAAACCGCCGTGTTTTTTGGAATAGGAAACGTAAAGACTATCATAATAGGTTGTTAGTAGACAGAGAGTGGACAAGAATATCAGCTGATCTTCAAGAAACAAGAAAGTTAATATAAAGTGTATCTATCTTAAGTGCGTACACTATCGCTATTTCTGAAAAGGTTAAAGTTACAAGGTCCATTATGTTAGCAAAAAGTTGCAACGAACTCAACTGCAGAAATCACGCAAGAAACTACTGCCGCTTCTGCTCGTCAAGTCGCGCTAACCGCGGGTGCCTGCCGGTTCGCGCCACATTACCTACGTGAGCCATTGCGTAAGACACTTTAGATTCGTGGTTTATACGTTATCAGTGGCGGCTCGTCGCTCGTATAAAGCAACTGAGGCTGGGCCTCACATGTAAAAATTTCAATATAATCTGAAATTTTCAAGTAATGTTTATATAAATATTATAAATATAAAACGTTTTTGACTAGTTTCCAATCAAAAAAGTATGAAAATGCAATCAAAGTTTAAAATCTTATCTTTTAAACCCTCAAATCTTTGCTCGACCGCATAGCATAGTAGAAGAGTTCATACCGTAGCCGAATGTACAGTAAGAACTGTGATAGTAGTAAGCCTACTTTGCTTCATAGGCGTCATGCATTGCCGGTATAGTACTACGCTCCCCACCCGTTCTGCTGCGAATTTTAGTAGTCGTATGAGGCGCACAAATTTGTACTTGCATCTCCATGGGTATTATTTTTAGCAGTAGCTTGCATGTTGCCTTTGTTTTTGGAACAAGGACCTTTTATTTAAATGTTTCTTTTTAAAAAACAAGCTAGAAATGATTGATAAATAAATGATTCCATTGTTTTATAGCGTATTATAAAATTTAAGACCCAACAATCAAAATAAAGATTAGTATTAGGGATTAGGGGTAGGTGTCTATTTGAAACTTGGCAACATTTTATTGTCAACTTCCTCATCTCATCTCTTTTCTTCTTGAAGGGTCAAGTGTCGTGTCAGGTGGCAGGTCATCAGATGCTTATTCCTAATTAAAAATTAGATAACGTCGATCACGACCGTTACGATTGAATTGGCGCGTGCCTATCAGTGGGTAGTTGGCTTGTTTTTGTTTGAGATTTTAGATTTTCGAGATGGATTTTCCGGTTAAAAAACTAATAATTGATACTGTTGTTTCATATGGTTGTGTTATTATTAAGGAGGTAAGGTAAGGCAAGGGCCCTTGCAATAAAGTAAGCTGATTTGTGTTTTATTTTAATAATGCAGTATTGCCATATCTGAGGCCATATCTATTATCAAGGTTTTGTTTGTTATATTTTTTGTTCTCGGTAGTGGTTTTTGCGATTTTGTTTTCTTTTGTCCTCTAGGTATTTTAATTTAAAAATTGTAAGATATGTTAAAACTCGGGATGAAATGAACCCCTCTCATGATATTGTTTTGTTTTTGCTTGAAATCCCTTTCTCGCGACGATCTGAAGTTGATAAGCGCCAATGTTTGGAGAGTCGATCAACGCCAAAAATAACGGCAATTTCAGCGAAAAAAGGGTGGGTGGTCGGGATACTTCGCGAGCATTTCAAACTTCCTGCTATGATAATTATAAATGACTTTGCGGAAGTTTATATAAGCAGAGTTTGTATTGCTGGCCGTGCATTTTATTGGGTAAAGCAAACAATTCATGGTGCGCAAATGCTGGCTTCAAGGACAAAAAATTCTGTTTAAATTATTTTAAGTGCTTTAAATTTACACTTTTAGTTTTAGTCTTCCACATTAACTCAGGATCAAGTTTTTGAAAAATACAAAGTTTTACATTACACATACACATTACAAATTACTACTGATTTTCGAGATTTTGAAAAAATCAGTTTACCACTTTAGTGGACAATTCAAAATTTAAATCTTACTCCAATAACTTTCCTATCCCAACATATTTGCCGACTTTCAAAAACTGTATTCTGAGCTACATTTGAGCTAATGAAGAATTTAAAGACCTTGAACCACAAACTTTAATGCATACTATTACTGAAAATAAAAATATCTTCAGAGAAGTATATAAATTATTTTCCTTTATAATTACGATTCCATCTACTAGTGTTTCGGTGGACCGCAGTTTTTCTTGCCTGTGTGGTTTTCACGAGAATTAAAGAGTCTTATAATTAAAAAGAAGGTAACACATGCACAATTTAGAAGAACAGCCTCCCTCGAAGATGATACCACTTTTTATGACCTTCGTGATCAGTGTAAAACCTTGCGTGACCTGTGCTATAATCAGTATATGGAGAGGGTTGATGCTAACTTAATTTCAGATCCAGGTCAGTTCTGGAAGCACTTAAATAGTATTAGACAGAGCAGTGGCTAGATCTATGTTTTTGGGCGAAACAAGTGAACACGGTGGAGTGAATTGTAAATCTGTTTGCTAAGAATTTTTCTGTGAAAATTACAATGTACTTTCTTATACTTTTCCGGAAACTGTAGATCTTCCAAACGTGGGCCTGTCATTGTTGGACGTGTTCGATTGAATTAGTAAGTTCTTGTTGAAGGCGTGCGTGTGTACTCTGAGTAAACCGCGTTTGCTTCATTTATTCTCTTTATCATTACGAACGGGTGTTTTTTCAGATTGCTGGAAAATAAATAAGCTTCATCACTCCAATATTTAAAGCTGGAAATCGAGCTGATGTACAAAATTACCGTGGAGTGTCGATAAGTTCAGCCATTCTGAAACTGTTTGATTCCTTAGTATGCAATGTACTTGCTTCAGCTTGCAAACATCTTATTATACCTGAACAGCACGGGTTTACTGAGGGTAGATCCAGGACCACTAATCTATTGGTTTACGAGAATTACTTGCTGAATGCCTAGGATAACTTACTTCAAGTTGACAGTATTTATACTGACGTTTCCAGGGCGTTCGACAAGGTTAGCCGTAAAATGTTGGTGGCTAAGCTTAGAGCTCTGGGCTTTGGTGATGTCTTGGTTGATTGGTTTGCAAGCTTTCTGATTGATCGTTCTCAGTATGTTCGTATTAACAACATTTTGTCTGTTGTAATAGGGGTAGCATCGGGGGTGCCGCAGGGCTCTCACTGGTGCACCTTTATTGTTTAATTTATTTATAAATGATATTGGCAGTGCGATTGTCAATTCGAAATTTTTATTATTCGCTGACGATTTAAAGTTGTTTGGAAAGGTTTCGGAACCATCGGACTGCATGTTAATACAAAGTGATATGGATAGACTGAGCGGTTGGTGCCAAGACAACGGACTTCAGTTGAACACTGATGAGTATTTCTCTATATGTTTTTCACGGAAAACCGCGCTTACAAGAAATATTTATATATCTGGTGATCGAGCACTGATTGTTAAAAGTTCAATAAGGGTTATCGGCGCGATTCTGGACTCCAAGCTTAACTTTCAAGAGCACTACAATATGATAGTTAATAACGCTACACGTATGCTCGGTCTTGTGACGCCAAACAGCGCGGATTTGTCTATGAATGCTCCGAAATTATTGTATTGCTCCCTCGTCAGATCTCTCTTGGAGTATGTCTCTGAGGTATGGTCTCCATATCATCAAGTGAATATAGCCGCTCTGGAGGGTATTCAGGGCAGGTTTTTGCGTGTTGTTGCGTGGCGTTTTAAAATTGTTATTCACACCGCTGCACATAACCCATACTATATTAATTATGGGCCTGTGTTGGATCGCCTTGCGATTCATACATTGGAGTCTAGGAGAGCGCAGTCTTCCATTTGCTTTTTCTATAAGTTGTTGGTGGGAAGTATTAATTGTGAACGTTTCCTAGATTCAATTAACTTTTCGACCACATGTCGAACTAGAAATAATGCTATTTTCTACATTCCTACCAACAGCACAAATTACGCCATGCACAACCCTTTCACCCTTATGTGTAAATTGTACAATGAATATGATCTCGATCCATTTAGATTTAAATTTTACCAGTTCAAGAAACATATTTCTAGAATTATGGAACTAGTATAGGGTTATTTGTACAGGGTGGCCAACTAAGCATGAGAGGTACTGTATCTGGGAAACTATCCATCGTAGAGACTTGCGGCAAAAAATGTAATGACTAAAACGGTCAAGAGAAAAACCTGGAAAATATTTTCAAGTTTCTAAAATGACCACTAGGGGGCGTAAATGCAATCTTGAATCTAAAAAGTGATGTTTCTGTGAATTCCGCTATATTAACCTAATAAAATAATTCCACATATTTGAAGTTGAGGATAATGTAAAACTTTTTTGTTCAATGCTTTTTGCTATATCTCTAAAAATAAAGTGGTGGGGGTATTCAAAGTTTTTTTTAAATAACACCCTGTATCTGCGAAACGGCTAAGCCGATTTTAACAAACTTGGGTTAGTTCAAAGGAGCTATTCTTGGGCTACAAATGTTGTATTATTTAAAGTTTTGTTAGTTTCACATGTCGCCGCTAGAGGGCTATTTTCGACATTCCGACAGAAATGGTTAATTTCCTCAAAAAAATTAAATGCATTGATATGATTTTTTTCCCATGAAAAAGTAGCTAAATAATGGCTAAACAAGCATCTCGATATCTTGTTCCTAACCCAAAATATAGGCAAAAAAATTTATTACTTACGAAAATTCCTTACTTTTTTTTTACTATATTTATCTCGAATTTTCTCTTTTATAAAAGTTGTGGCCCTGAAAAGGACCGATTTAAAAAAGGAAGGTTCTTAGTGTCCCCGCATATGCTCGAAATGCTGACCATCACGCTCTAGGCATTGCTGAAGCCTCTCATGGGTAGACAATTAATAGAAGCAGGCCATGGAAAGAAAACAAATGAAAATAAACGATAACCCAAATCGGCTTAGCCGTTTCACAGATACAGGGTGTTATTTAAAAAAAAAATTGAATACCCCCCACCACTTTATTTTTAGAGATACAGCAAAAAGCATTAAACAAAAAAGTTTTACATTATCCTCAACTTCAAATATGTGGAATTTTTTTATTGGGTTAATATAGCGGAATTCACAGAAACATCACTTTTTAGATTCAAGATTGCATTTACGCCCCCTAGTGGTCATTTTAGAAACTTGAAAATATTTTCCAGGTTTTTCTCTTGACCGTTTTAGTAATTACATTTTTTGCCGCAAGTCTCCACGATGGATAGTTTCCCAGATACAGTACCTCGCATTCTTAGTTGGCCACCCTGTATGTTGTGGTAATGCTTAAGCCATATTGTTATATATTTTATTATTGTTCTAAAAACTGCAAAAATGGAGTTTCCGTAAATAAATAAATAAATAAAAAGGGTTAAAACCTATTTACGCAGTTCAATGTCCGAAAACAGACTTACAAATTTATCAAACATTTCGATTGAAAAGGATCTGCATAAAGAATAATTATTGAACAAGCAACCGTTTTACGAAGATATAAGTGTCATATTTGCAAGCTTTGAAAAACTATAGACTTAATCCAACCTTAGCCTTTTCTCAACGGTTAAGAAGTCCAAAATTTAGTATGAGTTGGTCAGTAATATGTGTGATATAGTTTTTAAGATAAATAGTTTATATTTTTCTAAATATAGGACGTAAATATTACTTTATTTAGTGAATAAAAATATATATTTTTTCAAGATTTTGATGAGCCAATTTACAGATTTTTAACAACTTAGAAAAATAGTTTTAGTATATTTAAATTTTAAAAAATAATTTTGATTTAAATATATTTTTTCCCATATCCTATCTAATATTTAATCTTTGTGGGATTTTGATTAAAAGATTTTAAATTTTTTAAGAGCTTAAAAATAATATATTTAAATATGCTACCAATTTTTAATTTTTTATATTTATATGACTGTATTTAGTGTGTTTGATGATTACATAAGAGGCTAATCTTCAGATATTACTAATTATAATTAATCATAGTAAAAAATGTTTCTGGTTTGTTTTGTAAGCTTTCTAAGAGATCTTCATAAAATGATTCCGATTTTTTGTAGCTTTGCAGAAAAATTTCATAAGTTTTGCATAAGAAGTCTCTTCGGATAATAGAAATTAATAATTATATGTATTAGGAATTATAACTCATTTGTCATTTTAATAAAGCGATTTTTGCTTTTCAACTGATATTTGATATTCCGCTATTTGGTTAGAGTTTGATCTTTCATCCTTATAGAAAATATTTGTTAAACATTTTTGATTTGAAATTGATGGAAAAAATAGTCCTAATATGTAAGAGCGTAGAAAAATGCTTTTATATCAGAAACAGGGACTATAGTCAAATCTGTTTGATTTCTCATGTAAAATGTTTTGGTTCGGAATTATTATTATTTATAGATCTTATAGTCCATGAGCACGTATCCAAATAGTGTGAGTAATACTACGAAGACACATTCTAGGTTGGATTATACTTTGGCTTGGCCGTAGATTGCTACTGTCAGTCAGTTAGCAAGACACCCGGCACTAGCGTGTAAAATTAGTTGTCATTCATTATTCAAAATCACTATCATTTTCATTATTTGACTCCTTAACTTTGGGATACTCCGTATAAGAATCAGCTTTTAGACCCTAAAAAAAAGAAGGGAATATTTCAAAACTTTTGTAGTTCTATAGCTGAAGCAATTATTTATTCTTATAGGTAATGAAAGAACGTAGCTTAGAGATAGATAACAAAAAGTCAATTGTTCTCAATAAAAGAAGAAATCTCGAAGAGGAGAAAGGGCGACTAAAGGGCGATATATCGCAGCGGAAAATAAAACTTGAGCAATTACAAAAGAAGTACCACATAGAACTAATGTCACTAGGTAAGTATGATTTTTTTTCCTAATTTTGTAATAAGACTAAATTTAAGCACAGCAAAACTTACATAATAATCAACAGGTTCTCGCTTGACTTTATGTCAGGCGAATAATCCATCCTGAGTATTTGAAATGAAACAGTCAGTGATGTAAAAGGACTCAAGACGCACGGACAATCGTCAGAAAATGCTCCTGTTTCGATTTTTATGACCATTTGTTGCCTGGCAATTTCGTGAATGATATTTGTCAAAAATGTCAGAAATAAAATAAGAGAAATATTTTGCTCACAAAATTGTCTGTCGAATGGTATCGGCATGACAATTTCACGAAAAGAACAAAACAAATTTCAAGAGCAAAGTACTTTTTCTTCGACCGTATGTTTTTGCCCACTTTGCCGCACCTATTTTAGTTTCGAAAGTTCCATTTTTCCGCACTAGTGCAGGAAAATATCACTATCCCTTCATATATAATTTATTAAGTTTATCTCTAAAATTATTAGGGTAAGATTTCCAAATGTAAAATATAATTTTGGTTTTCGACATAAACAATATCTCAAAACATATTTGGAAATAAAAGAGGGCATGAACATATAGCGTGATAGTTACCAGCCTTAGTCCATCACTCGGAGTTATGAAGGATAACATCTTTCAAAATTATAAATTATGCACTTTTATAGACAAATACGGTGTGTGCTTGTAATGACCGCCGATTTAACTCTTTTATGTACTTACTTATTTTCGGCCTTTTCTTCAACTTCCGTTCATTTCCTGAAACCAGGTTCGCAGTACCAGTGGCTTGACACCCTATTTTGTTGAAAATAATTTACCTATACAACATGGGCAACAACCCCTATTTCGCCACCTAGTAGTCAGTAACTTCATTTCACCTTCTAGTACTCAAATCAAATCTAACCTTAGTTATAATTAAATGAGCGTAGGCCAAGTTACTTTCCGTTTAAAATAATAATTGAGATTTCGAATTTAAGGGAGCACACAATTTAAAGGCAGCATTTTCTTATTTGTGGTTGGCTCAAATTTGTTCACGTAATTTCTGATATGACCTAGGTATTTAAAAGTTCGCCAGACAATCAGTTATGGCATAATAAAAAGAAAATTCATTGGCATTACCACTTAACCGCTGTGATTTTACTTTGTATCAACCTTTCCTGGAGCTTAAATTCTATCTGAGAATATTAAAATGAAAAGTTCGCCAGTCAATCAGTTATGGAATAATAAAAAGGAAATTCATTAGCATCTTAACCGCAGTGATTTACTTTGTATCAAACTTTCCATGGAGATTAAATTCAATCAAAGATTATGGTAAAAACAAATTCTACACTCCCTAATAAATAAAATACGGAGTGACGCTAGCACTGAATTGTTTTATGGGATACTCATGAAATTCTTAAAGACATACAACAATAAATGTTTCTAAATATACAGGCACCCTAAGCATTATGATTTAAAACTAAACTTACTGTCTAGGACTTAATGTTAATGCGTAGCCTGCTATCCTAGTCTTAATAGCTTTTAGACCACCTTCTCTCTCGACGAGTGACGAATTTCAAAGAACGTTTCTTTACATTACTTTTCGAGGCGACGAAATGAATTTACTTAATTACTTATTTAACTTCCACGAGTCTCTAGTACTTCGAAACACTATTTACGGTTTGGTCAATACTGTAACCATTTGGACAGAGTAACATACTTGAAAAATAAATGTATACTAAAAATTTCCCAGAGCCCCAGTCGGACAGCAAAACGTTCTAAGACGCGTGAAGATTATTTTTTGAGCACCGTTTCAGAGTTCCCATATTTTTGGGTAGGGAGACGTGCTACGCGTGAAGATTAGTTTCATACTATCGTTTCAGTGTTCCCATATTTTTGGGGAGGGAGACGTGCTACGCGTGAACATTAGTTTCAGACTAACTTTTTCCCAGATAATTTTTCGCTTTTATACCAACTTTTACAACTTGTTTTCTCCTAGTAAAATCTGGATTCTGCACCTGAAGCTATTAAAAATGTTATTACTAAAAGCACTTAAAATTTTGCCGAAAATTTTAATATGGCAATTAGCGTTTTAACATTATTTGTAAATTCCAATCCCGCTGAGTGTTCCAAATTTTACGTTTAATTACCCTCTTAAAATTGGGTACATGCTTTTTAAATTCCAATCTTAAGTACCCTATTAAAATCAGTTCCTACATGCTTTTTAAATTCCGATCTAGACCAAATTAAGGTAATTAAAATGGAAGAACACGATTTTCGCAATTCGTTTCAATTGGCTTTGTTCTGGGAATATTCTTACTAGAAACGCCCCCTGGTCAATGGTTTTCTTTTTAGAACAAAGTTTGGGGGGTCCTGTCTTCGAAACGCGCAACCAGTGGTTGCCATTCCGTGAAGTTAGTTTTTCCAATCGCGCGGTATAATGCAGTCGAGAAAACCCAAAAATATAAGTCAACCGCGATTTCGAATCTTGTGAAGTTAAACACCATGCCGTGTATTTGGAATTATATTCCAATAGTAAGTTATTTTATTTTAATAAGGCTTATGATAGGTGCTTTTGTTGTACATTTTTCTTAGGCAAAATGTTTTAACTTTAGACGCGATTCGGGCATTATTTCTTGAAAGTTGGATTTCAATTTAAATTTTGTTTAATAAAATAAAATTATTATTTTATTTGAATGCTCTCTTGGCGATCTAATTCGAAACTTAATTTATTTTATTTATTTGTGAGCTAGCTCAATCCTAATTTATTTCTGAAACAATTAAAAATAACTTAAAAACAAATTGTTGAAACAAATTTACTCAGAATCGGGCACTAGCTCTTATTCATTACATGCTTAAGACCAAACGACAGAAGTTAAAACTTCAACAAAGCGATATTAAAAACAAAATAAAATTAAAAAAGTTTCTTGGAGGCGCCGGACATCGGTTCCGCTACGCCTAGCTTACTATGCGAGCGTTTTACCAACTGAGCTACGTCGCCGATGGAAATACGTGCGTCGAAATTGAATATAAGTATACAGACCGACGTACATATTTATCGTAATAGTTGATTATTATGTTTACAATTAGATATACAATTTCGAATTAATGTATTGTAGTCCTAAAGCTATCAGGTATTTTTTACATTAATTTCTACAGCGTAATCTAAGCAGTGCATTTCACCTGGTCACTTCAATCTAGTTTTTGTGACAATAACTGTCATTTTGCTGTAGAGTGTTTTTTTATATGTGGAGCTACCCCAACCACCCACCCTCTTTGTTCGGGGCACAACTCAAGCTATCAAAAGAAGTAAAATATCTAGGAATCATCCTAGACAATGAGCTTAACTGGCAGCGCCACCTAGATCTTAAGTATGGGAAAGCTGTCCGAGCCTTTTACCAGTGTAGGAGAGCGATAGGGTCGGCATGGGGACTGTCTCCTAAAATCACATACTGGATAAACACAGCTGTCTTTAGGCCTATGCTTGCATATGGCGCACTAATTTGGTGGCCACGATCAGGAAAAACAACAGCTCAAGCCAAAATGTTCTGCCCCCAAAATTTAGCATGCACAGCTATCACTGGAGCAATGAAAACCACCCCCACCAAGGTAGTGGAAGTAGTTTTAAACTTGTCTCCGTTAGATATTTTCGTGAGAAATGAAGCACAGGTATCCGCAGTACGCTTCAACTTGACGGGTACGGGGAGGCCTACCACATACAA
Organism: Pissodes strobi; assembly: GCA_016904865.1. Classification (NCBI taxonomy): domain Eukaryota; kingdom Metazoa; phylum Arthropoda; class Insecta; order Coleoptera; family Curculionidae; genus Pissodes; species Pissodes strobi. Next base: position 290,275 of record MU182142.1, read on the forward strand.
GCAGATATGAGAGTGAGCATAGACCTCGTGGTCAGAAATTATATTTTCAACAAACGGTTCAAAATCGAACTAGACTCAATAAATGATCTGTCACAAACTTATCGCACAGCTTAGTCTTAGTATAACAATCAGCTGGAACACTCTCGGCCGGCACCTTTGAAGTATTGACCCGGAACACAACAAGATGAAAGTCACGCTGTCGCTCTCTCACGGGGGAGAGAATCCGGCACATTACTAAGGATATTTTATTATCGAATTACAGTACCGTATTACCAGGTTGTTGGTTATTGGTTAAAATCGGATGCTATGCTGATTATTAGTGATTGTTAAGGAAAACGAATTAATAAACACATTGAAACAATGCAAATACGCAATTTCAACAAGGAGAGTATACACATGGTATAGTAATTTCACAGGTCGAAAAATAAAACAAACAAAAAATATGTTCAATTGAAAATCACAAATAAACATTAGGTAATTAAATTCAAATAAATACTAAAATACATACCTACATTTGAAGGGAAGCAGTGAAAAATACTTTGGTTTCATGAGAGTGATTTTTCAAGACCATGTAACGACACGTTTTGGAATATTCGTCTCTCTCCCTCTTTCTCTCTTATGGAATTGTTAAATAATTATTCAGTTTTTATGAGACAAAGTGAAACGTGAAACTAACCGAAAGTTGATTGGACGACTAACACAAACTAACTAAATCTGTTAAAATTGATCCTAACGAATCGGAACCGGTTCAAATGACAAGATAAGTTAAGACTAAGTGAAACTAGATGAAAGTTAATTGGACTACTAACCCAAACTAACCAAATCTATTAAAATTGATTATAACGTAACGGAACAGGTTCAAATGGCTAAAATAAGTTGATAAGTGAAACTAACCGAAAGTTGATTAGACGACTAACCCAAACTAACCAAATTTATTAAAATTGATTATAACGTATCGGAACCGGTTCAAATGACTAAAATAAGTTGAGACTAAGTGAAACTAACCCAAACTAACCAAATCTACTAAAATTGATTTTAACGTATCGGAACCGGTTCAAATGACTAAAATAAGTTGAGACTAAGTGAAACTAACCGAAAGTTGATTCGACGACTAGCCCAAACTAGCCAAATCTATTAAAATTAATTATAACGTATCGGAACCGGCTCAAATAAGTAAGATACGTTGAGACTAAGTGTAAGTAACCGAAAGTTGATTGGACGACTAACCAAAACTAACCAAATATATTAAAATTGATTATATCGTATCGGAACCGGCTTAAATGACAAAAATAAGTTGAGACTAAGTGAAACTATCCAAAAGCTGATTAGACGACTAACACAAACTGACCAGATGTATTAAAATTGATTATAACGTATCGGAACTGGCTCAAAACAAGTAAAATAAGTTGAGACTAAGTGAAAGTAACCAAAAGTTGATTAGACGACTAACCAAAACTAACCAAATCTATATTAAAATTTATTATAACGTATCGGAACTGACTCAAATGACTAAAATAAGTGAAACTAACCGAAAGTAGATTAGGCGACTAACCAAAACTAACCAAATCTATTAAAATTGATTATAACATATTAGAACCGACTCAAATAAGGAAAATAAATTGAGACTCGATAAAGAATATAAATAATAATAAAGCATTTATTTAGTATAGAAGCTACATATAAGTACAATTTATAATTAATTATTAAGTACAATAAAGTGGTTAAATTTCCAAAAATTAGTAAACACGAAAGACATATTATAATGCATACATATAGTGAAAACCTACTAATATAAACCTAAACTAAAAAAAAACACTACCTAAATAAAACTACATAAAATAAACTTAAAAAAACTTAATTTAAAAATAAAAATACAAATAGAAATATAAGGGGTACAAATAAAATATTAAAATTTGTCAAAAATAAAACTTAACTTAATAAATATAAAAATAAAAGGTGTATAAATAAAATAAATAAAATCACTCTTAAATTGTAAAATTAAAATAAATAAAACACAACTATATATTAACACTTATCTAAGCAGCCGTTTAAATTGGTTTAGGTTATCACAGTTTTTTATTATCGCAGGTAATTTGTTAAATTCTGATAATCCTTTGTACAATACCGAGTTAAGCAATTGATTTGAATTGCACCGATTAAATAAAATAAAATCAGTACGATTTCTTTTGTGATAACTATGTACATCTTCAAATACCCTTAATTCATCGCATAAATAAATGGGTAACAAACCATGTTTTAGTTTAAAAATAAACAGATACACATTAAACCTAACCCTTTGTTTCACAGATCATATTTAAAACACTAACATACATTTAATGGGCGTATACCAGTTACATTTCAATATTTGTCTCATGGCTCTGTTTTGGATTTTCTCCATTTGATTTATTTTGTATTGCGGTAGATTGTATAGTAAAGTGGAACAAAATTGTAAATGGGGAAGAGCAATAATATTATATAGTTGTGGATAAATTTCTACCTATTCAAGATATAAAACCAATTTTTTTAGAAAATTTTCGCATAACAGCATATAATTATTGACTTCTATCACGTGGACTGTGCGACTGGCGACTTTTTTTTTTAGTCTTATTTTTTTATTATATATTGCTTGGGGTAAAAAGCAAACGAACCTGTTTATTTAATTTTACTATTTTCTATTTTTATTAAAAATAAAAGCTCCATTTTCCACTTAATAAAGAAATAAGATAAAATATTTTTATAGAATTTAAAAATATCAAAAACTTAAACTATTTAAAATTACGGCAAAAAAATAAATAATTTAAAGAAAATATTAAAATAAAAAAGTCGCGAGTATCACAGTACACGTGATAGATGTGAATTCTTTTTATCGATTCTATAAGAGAGAAAGCGTGTGTGAAAATCACATACTTTATCTCTCTTGTAATACGAAAATTTCATAAACCGTATCGTGACGCGGCCTTGAAAAATCACCCTCATGCAGCCAAAGAAGTATTCACTTCAAAAGCATTTGCATTCGATTCGTCTTTCAATTTCCGATCTAACGCGGTTAGTTTCACTTAGTCTCAACTTATTTTAGTCATTTGAGTCGGTTCCGATACGTTATAATCAATTTTAATAAATTTGCAAGTTTTGGTTAGTCGCCGAATCAACTTCCGGTTAATTTCACATAGTCTCAACTTATTTTAGTCATTTGAACCAGTTCCGATACGTTATAATCAATTTTAATAGATTTTGTTGGTTTTGGTTAGTAGTCTAATCAACTTTCGGTTAGTGTCACTTAGCACTTAGTCTCAACTTATTGTAGTCATTTGAATCGGTTCCACTTATTTGGAATTGGTTGCCTATATTCTAGCGTTAGAAAGAACACGTTTTACAAGGAAGCTTTGAAGTAGCCACGAACTAATCACTGCGCATGGTTATGATGTCACAGCCGCTTACACATTTCCGTCCCCGTCCGCATGCACATTTCCGTACTATTTGCCGAGATTTACTCTCATACCGCCACGTAAGATGTTTACACATCAAAAAATTCTTATTTAAAAAAAGAAAGTTGAGGATGACCCATTGAAGACCAAACGTCGGATTCCCAGCTAGATACCAGCATTGGATAGAACGGAAAAAGTGACAATGCAAAAGCGGAATCCAATTTGAAATCCCTTTTTAAATAAGCCCAGGAAAAATATAAAACGATTTGTCAAAATTTTGTAATTTTTCGGGATATCTCCGGAAATACTCGGGATTTAAAAACTTTCGGCATGCGACATATTGTTAGGCACAAATGCGTAATTTTGCGCTAATTTGGCTGCCTCTGTATCTCTTATGGTTTTCGAGATCCCCATCATAGACTCGAATTCGAGCCACCCTGTACATTAAGAATATTCAAGTTAAAATTTGGACCCAAGAAAATATCACAGCTTTGGACTAAGCCGTGAAAATAATACATATATCGTAGTTATGATTAGATGTTTACATGTCTTTATCACTAGGAAACCGCTTCTATCGCAATAATATTTTTTTTTTACTACTAACATGATAAATTACCATTATTTACTCCATTCCTCAAATGAGAAGTAACATTTCTCACCCTAGGTAAATAATAATATTAAAAAAACCTAGGTCAATAATGAAACGGAAACGGAAAATGTCAAAATGTCAAACTTGTTAGTTTGGCAACTAGTTGTCATTTCGGATTATTTGAAAAATGAGTAGGAAATGAT
>MU182142.1:294501-314043 GCA_016904865.1 Pissodes strobi
TCCAGGCTACCTGATATTTCGAACTATTTGAAAAATAAGTAGAAAATTACTAATATAAAAATCAAATCGAAACAAATATGGTAATATATCAGTGTTAGTAGTAAAAAAAATTCTATATATACATCGGTTGAGAAGGCCATTATTAACCTCGCACATCATATCCATCGGCGCTACGCGCCTCAGGATATAAAAGTGCTCGGTAAATAATGGCTTACTTCTCAACCTAGGTATATAATATACTATTATTTTTACAGCATTTAGCAGCACAAACGTGTTCCCACTTTGGTAAACTCATGATATCACAACCTATAAAATTGATATTCAATAATTAATACTTTTAACTACGCCATGCTTAATTGATTCAAAATCTAAGGAACAAATGATCATAGCGAATCCGCCACTGACGCTACTGCCGTGATATTCCCCATAATGGCGCCGCCGCGCCGTGCGCAAGGATCGGCGCAAACCGTTCTCAACAACGGAGAGTCCTAGCTGATTGTACTAAGCTGTGCTTATGGCATTCACATCTACTCATACGGATCAAAAAGAACCTCAGGAGCTGGCGCAGGTGTTTATATACCCGAGCTCAACATACACATGCATATACCACTAGGTAATCTCAGCACCATATTCCAAGCTGAACGGTGATACTGATACTGTTCGTCACGGACAGCAAGACATTTGTGCAAATACTCAACAAAACGGATATCAGAAGCTTGATGGTTAAGGAGTGCATAAAATTACTAAAACAAATATCTGCAGAAAACAGCGTAACCATCGCCTGGAAAAAAGGACACAACACACAACGAAGACCTTGGTAATGAAAGAGCAGACACTCTTGCCAAGAAAGCGTCCAGAACCAATACTATCACTCACCATGGACACCAATATACCTGTCATTGCACTTTAGAAATAATTTTTTTTATACGGAGCCACCCCAAGAAGGTAATTTAACAAGTTTAATTTAAGAAGCATACAACACTGGCACACTTCTGTTAAAACCATAATATTTTTAATATAGACCATAGAAATTAAAATGAGAACAGTTTGTCACTGATTACGAAAGATCCAGACTTTCAATGACAATGGGGCCTATAAGTAATTTGCAACTGAAAATATTTAATTATTTATTATAAATAATTTGATCTACCTGTCTAATACTTAATAATGTCACGACTCGCGATCATCTGTATGGTTTTGGGTTAGGCCGCGTCTACATTATTTCCGTATGAATCATCACCTACCGGGAATATTCCTGATAGCTCTTTTATTTCCCCGATATATAGCGCGGCCAATGACGGGCTGGGAATAATAAGAGAAGCCTCGCTTTCGAAATATTCATGATATGTTCAACTGGATATAAATAGCACGCAAAGCGCGTGTTGCAGTGAGTTGATCATTGAGTGTTGAATTGCAAAGATCTATTAGTTGTAAAGTTATAGGTGATAGTAAGGTCAAATAAAGTAAATAGAGTATCCTATTCATAACGAAGAATGTAGGTTTACGTAAGGTTACCAGTAGTAGTTAGAGAAATGGTTATTACCAGTAGTACTTAGAGAAATGGATATTGAACTTCAACTTGAAATAATTAAATTACACCACACAGTGTTAGTAGCCATAAGCCGAATTTATTTTGGGGATGGACCTCCTCGGTCAACATATATTCTCTTTTGACAACAATCTTAACCTTCTGAAGTTTGGCATCAAAGAAGTCATGCTTATCAAAACAGACGATGACAGACCGACTAAAGTAGTGGCGGCGTGTACTGTCAAAATAAACGGAAATACCAAGCAGATAATTTTTGGAAAATTGGAGAAGGATTTTGGAGGCTGCATCGGACTTATCCAGCAACACCTTGTAGGCAACGCACTAGTCGAAATAGAGGGCGAAATATCGATAGCAAACATTCCATCCAAATCCTTCAAAATCAATAAAGGAGATGTAATAGCCGTCACTTGCGCGCTGGCGCAGTGGGTAACCAGTTGGGAAAGGCGGTCAGCAGCAACACCCTCATCATCACCTACGGAAGTCTTAGAACATTTCGAGAAGTCCTGGCGTAAGAGCAGAGCACAGTCTTTGAAGGAAAAAATAGCAATACTAGAGGAACGAACACCAAAAAACATAAAATCGACCCTGGAAGTGCTCACCCCATACGGCAGCATCGTCAAAAGTTATCAGTGACGAAGCAGCAAGAGGCTACCACATTAGTGGATAATTTGCTTGACGATCGAATTATTGAAACCCATGTCCATCTCTTCTTGCCTTAGTCACCAAGAAGGATGGGAGTACCAGATTCTGCGTGAACTATAGAAGGCTCAATGACATCGCCAAGAAGGACATCTATCCACTTCCCAGAATTTACGACACGTTGACGATATTAGCAGGTTCTCGCTGGTTTTCAACACTCGATTTAAAGAGCGGCTACTGGCGAGTAGGCATTGATGAACAAGATAAGGAAAATACCGCCTTGTTTACGGGAAGTAGTTTATATCAACTTAAAGTTATGACCTTAGGACTATGCAATGCCCAAACTACTTTTGAACGTCTTATGAAAGTTGTTCTACGGGACCTTACTTGGAAGACATCCTTAGTCTAGCTTGATAATATAATGGCAATGGAAAAACTTTCAGAGCACCTACAAAACATGGAGGAAGTTTTTACTATAATCAAAAATGTTCAGCTGAATCCTGAAATGTTCTCTTTTTCAACAAAATATTGAATTTCTCGGGCATGTCGTGTCGTCAGAGGGAATTCAAACTAACCAAAAAAAGATTACAGCAATCAAAGACTGGCCTCGTCCTCGTGATAAACACGAACGGCAGAGCTTCCTTGGATTATGTACTTATTCAAGATTCGTCGAAGGATTTGCAAATATAGCATAAGCTCACTGATAACTGGGATCATACCTTATAACATTAACTATTTTCACCTTTTATTTCTCAAATTTTATTTCGATTTTAATTGAAATTATTTGTATAAGTAAAAGTAAGAGTTAAACGTTCCTTGAGTTACCCTGTCGCTGCTCAGATGTCTTATTGCGGTGGCACTAGGGGTGTGAGTTCGAATTCTGAAAATTCAATTAAATGTGGGCGCCAGATCTAGAGTAGACCGAAAGATAAGAAAAGATAAGATAAATTGTCAGATTACATTATGCATAATAAGACACCATGTAAGGAAAGTAAACGCAAGAAATAAAAGATATGCTTTCCCTCAAAAATTTTAATAATAATCTTTGACTCTACTGAGTATCTTTTCAAAATTACATCTTAATTCCAACCACCAATTACGCTTGGCATAGGTAAGATAGAATAAGCCATACTCAACAATATTGATTCTAGATTACAATATAATGAGATCGTAGTATATGAAATTTTCTTTACGACCCTAATTAAAATTAATGATTCTGATAAGCGAATAGCCCATAAGTTACGATCAGCTCATTAATAAGTCAAAATATTTCAATACATAATCCCATAGTAATCTCGAGTAATTATAATCAAAATGGTTTACCAATTAACAATCTGTATACGGATATATAAAATAAGCAGTACTTAAGAAGAACTTCAATCACATATTTTATTTAGAAAATATGTCTAATTGGGAGATAATTTAAGAGAAATTTAGTTTATATTAAATTTAGGGCTTAGCCTTGAAAAATTTAAATATAGCCGAACAATATTACTACTTGTTCTGTAGTAACTAGAGTAAAGATAAGTAAGAAACAGTAGTTTACAAAAATTTACAAATGGAAATTTCCGAGATTAATATTGAGTATGTACATGAGTATTCAATCTCTATAATACATAGTTGGTACTCACTAAAGATAATTATTTTGATTGATCAGATCAAAATCCAAGTAAGAGACTTAAAGTTAAAAATAGATAATCTCGTTTTGAGATACAGTAGATTAATTTACAAAGAGATAAATGTACAAAATTTGATTGATAAGATCAAAATTCAAGATGCGAAGTCTAAAGTTAAAGATATATAATCTCGTGTTGAGATTACGGTAAGATAACTGTACAATAAGGTAAATATACAAGATAAAGCAAAGGTAAGATAAAGGTAAGATATAGATACGGTAAAGATACTTAGAATTAAATTTTGAAATGTTGGTTTTTCAGTTTTAAAAAGATGAAATAATGAGGAATTGTGCAAACATTTCTAAAAGGTAAAAAGGATCACTTATCTTATTCCAGACGAGAATGCTCAGGGCTCCAAAACGCTTCTTCAGCAAAGTGGTTTCACAACCACGGAGTCATCCCGACCATGTAATTTCCACTTTCCAACCAACAATTACATTGCTACCCACCAGGCTACGATTGGAATGGAACGCGTCCGTGAATCTCCTGATCCTCTCCTATAGTCTCCTCATATGCCCATATGATTTGAAATTTAGTACTCTCACTCGAAACAGTTCAAATTTAGGATCCCATCAGAGTTGAAGTTACAATTAGAGTAAAGTTACGTAGGTAGAGTTAAGATTAAATTTCAAGGTAGAATTAAGATTAAACTTCAAGGTAGAATTAAGAGCCTGAAATAAAAAACGAACATAAGACGTCTGAAAATGGCGTCCTCGTGCTGCTAAAAAAAACTCGCCATCACTCAATTAATTACCTGATGTTCGGCTCTCCTTCAGTGTCGGCTAATCCATATTAAAATGCCATTGGAGTCAAAAATTATTATATCCAGCCTAGCTGCTATCAATTTCCAGGGAAATTAACAAAACATTCTTGACGCCGTTGTCACCGCCTTTACACCCTTAGGCCTGAAGGTCTATTCGAAAAGGGGCTTCTGCTTCGGCAGCAATCGGTTTTATTCACCAAAACTTATAAAAACTAACTTCCGCAGGATGACACGAGACCAACCTACAAAACCCGAGTCGATACGAGGTCAATTCAAATACAACCAACTAAGTAATCACGAATTCACTTCCTAATTAGAAAAATCCGCGAACAACTCGATCAAATCTCCTTCACAAAACATTCTGAATTATGTAACTGTCAAAACAAAGCACCTAGTCATGTCACAAACTAAAGAAAGGCTGTAAAATTAATAGATGCATTGTTAGTTGCCTATCTACATCGCCAACTTTTCATATTAAATTCAAAATTTCGGCAATCATATTTGGGATCGATTACAAAAACTGTATGCCTGCAGTCCAGTGGCATAGACAAATCAATTACATTAAAATAATTCCAATGGTGTGCTAGATTATATTGAAGTTTGCTAATGTACGAAAATAAATGAATTGTTTTTGGATATTTAACCGCGAATTGCTACAGAAAATTCATAATTACTGACATTGGAACGAGCATATCCAAATGATTGTTACAACCTGTGATTTTGCGTTCAGGAAATTACATGCAGCTCCATGTTCTAATTCAATATTGGGATATCCAGAGCAAAAGGGGAAGTTTGTGTTGGACACGGATGCAAGCAACACCGGCATGGAGCGGTTTTATCGCAAATACAGGCGGTAGAAAAACGAGTTATCGAATACTACAGGACTGATCATGCAGCACTTAAATGACTTTTGGATAAGAAACAGCATGAGGAACAGGTAGCGAGGTGGCTTGAAAATTTGCAATAATATAACTTTAAGGTTAAGCACAGAACTGAGAGATTGCATAATAATGCAGATGCTTTATCCAGAAGACCATGCGAGGATAATAATTCTAAACATTGCCAAAGAATAGATCAACGAGGAGGAATCACTTCCATTGGGCAAGGTTGAGGTTGCTCAGCAGTGGACCACCGAGGTTGCTCAGCAGTGGACCACCGAGTAACTTAAAAAAGATCAGTTTGGGGATAGTGAAATAACAGTACTGCTAAAAGCTAAAGAAGGACATCAACCAAGACCAAACTGGAGAGATATTTCAACTAAGGGATTTAGTTTTAAAACTCTGTGGGCTCAGCGGGACTCCCTGCTAGGTGAAAATGGATTCCTTAAATGAGCCTGGGATAGTGCTGATGAAAAATATTAAAGACACAGTTAGTGATACCAAGGAAGAAGAAGTGGGAAGCCCTGGAAGAAGTTCATGGTGCTCATCTCGGAGTGAACAAAACGATGGACAAGATCCGCGATAGATATTACTGCCAGGATGTCAAATCGTGGTGCCGGCAGTGTTCGTTCAACCTGTGCCGCAAGTCGAGAATCCAAAACAAGATCTAGGGAAAAGATGAAACAGTGTAATATGGGCCTACCGTTTGAACGTATCGCCATTGACGTGCCTGACCCATTTCCTGAAATACATAATGATAACAAGTACATTTTAGTAGCAATTGACTAAATGGCCTAAAGTTTTTGCGATCAAGAAGCTGTTACCATAGCAGAGGAGAGGTCGTCGTGAATAAGATATTCAGCAGATTTGCTGTTCCGTTAGAGCTGCCCTCAGATCGCATCCAAGACTTTCCAGAAAGCCTGTGGTTTATTCAGAATCCGTAAAACACGGTCTACAGCCTTACATCCACAGTCAGACGATATAGTTGAGAGATTTAACAAGACCATTGAAGAACATTGGTGGAAGGTCGTAGTTGAACATCAGAAAGATTGGGACCAATAAATGCCACTATTTTTGATGGCCTATAGACCAGCAGTCCATGACACGACAGGACTAACACCAGCCACGGTTTTATTTGGAAGAGAACTCTGTATACCCTATTATTCGGAACTCACAGTCAACCAGAATATGGAAATTCAAGACTACGCGGGCTCCCTTAAGGAAAAGTTACTATGCATTCTTGAATTAGTCATAAAAAGCCCCGTGGAAAGCCAGTGACTGATGGAAGACACGATATGATCTCCAAGCTAATTCCATAGGATTTCAGATAAACGATTAAGTCTGGTTATATAATCCACAAAGGAAGCTAATTCCAGCATGGGAAGGGCCCTACACAGTCATCAAAAGATAAAATGACGTGGTGTATAGAATTCAACATAGCCCCAGAAGCAGACGGAAAGTTGTCCACCTCGACAAGCGCAAAGCATATGAGAGAAATGAAGTAACTGATCGAGACGATCAGGTTTAAGAGGGAGGCAATGTCACGGCTCGCGACCATCTGTATGGTTTTGGACTACCTTATGCGACTATCTTGCCGCGTCTACGTTATTTCCGCATAATCATCACCTACCGCAAATATTTCTGACATCTCTGTTATTTTCCTGATGTATATTGCGGCCAGGACCGGGTCCAGAATAATAGAGAAGCCTCGCTTCCGGAATACATACGATATATGTTCGACTGGATATAAAAAGCGCGCAAAACGCGTTTTGCAGTTAGTTAAACAATGAGTGTTAAATTGTAAAGATCTAATAGTTGTAAGGCTATAGGTAATATAGGGTGTTTAATTGTACACAATGTTAAGGAAAAAATAGTAAAAATTTTGCTTTTGGGAGAACACAAAGGAAAAACGTAACAATAACTTTAAGAATTTAATTTAGCCATTGTAACAGTCCGGTTTTGCCAGTGTCAAATATTTTCAAATTTCATTTTATACGCCGCATTTAGCAAAAAAAAGATACTGTATTTTGCACTCATCGGTTTATTAATTCTAAATTCATTGATTCAATTTCCTGACAATAAGCTTGAAATTGCCGCATTTCTTAATATAAATTAACTCTATTCTAAGTATTAGTTTTTATAACACGTCGTGACTATATTTATTTTTGTTGATAAGCGAAGCACATTGTTATTAGGATAGCTTGGCTAAATTTATATTACATTACCGTAGAACGGCCAGCAAACCGATTTATATTTTTAAGAATTCTGCTAATAAAACCCGCCTTTACGCTGCATTAGACTCGTCGATTCATATCTTATTGTCTGTTTGAATATTTCATAACTTTTTGGAACCCCTTGGTTGCTGGACTCGAATCACCGGCCGATCATGTCTGAGATTTTTAGATCGTTTTGGGACCTCTGCTTATCTTTCCACCCGGCTGCTGCACTTTTTGTAACATTCGGTTCTTAGTCCCGAGTAATAGGAATGTACTATTTCTTATAAATGCCAGCTGTCGATTTAAATTTTAAAAAGTTTATCGTTTTGTTAGGGAGTATTCTCTGGTATTTCTTGAATCACTTGATTTCAATGCATTAATTATGGCTTCCGCCGTCATGTTACCCTCATAATAAACGAGAACTCAGGCGCTTATTATCTATTATTCCTTGTATCGAAATCACTCGGCGTGTTTCAGCCTATTACTACTTCTTGATCCGACGTAGTTTTTTAATATCGTAGGAGAAAGGCAAATTGACGGAAACGAATCGAGAGTTCTTCTAAGATTACCTTTCAAGGCGAGAAGAAGGTTTGCTAGTGCAGTCATATAGAGACTCCACATTTAGTATTGTGATATAATACGACCCTTTTCCTTGGAGATTTATTGTGCTGTCTCTGTTTGTGTCTTGACACTACCGATTTATTGATATTTTACTGCTGCGTTCGTCGTATAAGACCAAGACCGTCGAATCTTCCATCACCCTCCACACAATAACGAGGGTTTTACTAGCAAGCTAGAAGTAGGTTTAACCAGCGGGCCACCACTTCAAATACCAGGCTTCCACTTGTTCTACCAGGCTATAGAACCACCAGGCTACCACTTTTACTAGCGGGCTGCCAGTTCGATTACGTGGCTACAAGTCCTGTCTCCGGGTCCCTTTTATTGGCGAGTCATCTGCTAGTTTCATCCCCAGGGCCAGTGCCCTAGCAGTACCAACAGGTGCCCGATACCTTTACCAGAGTTGGATGGATCTAAGTGGTATCGTACAGAAGCTTAAGTTTATTTACTCATTTTTTTTCGGAATTTTCTTTCTTTTTAATATAAATCAAGCATTGACAGTCGGGCTTTAAAACAGTTTCAATAATTTTATTCCTTTCATTCATTCGTCGAGTAACATGACCGCTCTGAATTTTCTTTCTTTATAATATAAGTCAAGCATTGACAGCCAACAGATTGATATGTCATTTCATTAATTTATCGAGTCATTTGATTTCGTTATTGTGGCCGTTCATTGCTACATATTATTATTGCTACATTTAAAATCGGTGCAGCTATTGGCGCACGCATACCTAGATGTAATTAGGTTAGTTAACATCAAAGTGATCACTTCGGTTTGTAGTGTTTAGTACATTTAGTTGTAAGGCATACAGTACCGTTAACAACAGAATTGGTAATTGGTCTCCATACAATCTCCATATTGTACTCCATTTATCAATTACTTTAATAGTCTTTGTTGTCATTCCTTCGTCTGTTAGATACACCTATGTCAACAATATTCTATAATACTTAATACATATTTATTTAATTATTCATCTAAAATATTCTTATAAAAAAAATCTTTGTCGCCAGCAAAAGTTTTACTGTAGTACCTATTGTTGCTGAATTAAAAAAAAAAAGAACTTCGTAGCAAATATATTGTTCCTTAAATTTCAGATTATGTTTTCTTGAGTAATTTTTTATTTAATACGTGGGCCTAGCCACCCTGCACAACACCAGCGGAGCTTTTTCAGTTTAGTTGGACAGAACTGGTGGCGCTCTAACGACCCCACTACCAGGGCCGGGCATTTGCAATACGACTCTCCGGGGCTAGGTTTCCTTTTTAATTAAAAATCTTTACTTTTGACTTGAAGAAGAAAAACGTGTTGCAAACCCAAAGAAAAAACGTAACAATACATTTAAGAATTTAATTTTGCCTTATTTATTATTGCAATGAAACGTATCACTTCACAATAAATTAAACAGATTGTGATTATAAAGAAAATGTCTATTACAGGTAAAGATGCAGATGGACAACCGTTATCGGTAACCCATTTAAAAATAAAGAATGCGCAAGACAAATTTATGCTGCAACAAGAAGGCGATGAACTGGATCAAAAAATTAAAGTTGCCGAGAAGGAAATTGTTGCAATCGAAAATACGTTGACCATGGTTAATCTGACTAATGTTGCTTTTAAGAATAATTTAGCACCATTGAAAGAAGATGGTAAACACATCTATTATATAGTTAAAATGGACATTTAATAATTTAGACATATTATAATTATTTAATAATTTTATAATAAATTTTTTCTACTCCTATACTTTAATTGATATATTAGACATTTACTACCAGTATCATAATGAAGCTCATTATGATACTGACGTTTCATTATTAAACTGTGTTATAACCAATCAAAATTCAACATCACAGCGATATTCGGGCAATATCAAAGACAGCAATATGATCGTGACAGATTTAAAGTGTATCAATTCTGACAGTTCATAGACAATTTACTTAGTAAATTTTAAAAATTAAAGATTATTTTTCATTATTATGAGTGGCCGTAGAAAAATTAACGGCTGTTAAGACCCTCGCATTCGTTACGTCACTCGCCTACGGCTCGTATCGTAACTCTCATGCTCGTGTTTTAATAGCCATGATTAAATGCTCATAGCATAATATACTATTAAATTGCGGCAATAATTATGCACAAGCCAAACATGAAAAATTTGGATGTAATTTTCTATATGATTTTATCGATACAACTCGGAATATGATTATATATCCTAATAATTACAGATGTAGAAATGCAAGAAATGAAAGCTCTAGAAAAATTACAAAAAGAATGGACACTAAAATGTAGACAAGCAAGGAAAGAATTAGTAGATCATCAAACTGTTGTCGATGGTAATAATATAAATTAGCTATTTTATATACTCATTACTATATAATTATGTAATACATTTCAGAATTAACAAGGATACTAAATGATGAAATAAAAACGGTGAGATCACATAAAAGGGAAATCGTCCAACAACTAGAGGAGGAAAATTTATTTATTGAAAAACAAGAGCGAAGTAAAGAAGAGAAATTAAAACGAACCGAGACTCAGTTAAGAAAAGCGTTGAAGAAACTTAATGTACAAGAAGTAACCATTTACGACGTAAGTTTTATACTAAAATATATTGCGCAATAATTCAAATTATTGTGTCCAAGTGCACACTTGAATAAATAATAATTGCTCAATAGTTAATTAGGTAGTGGTAAACGTCTCCTTAAAAAACGAGCCAATTTAGATTCTAAGTGCATCTTCTCCCGAGACCATAAGGGCTAATGTGTTGATTAGTATTAAAGTAAATATCCAGGTTTCTATTTGTGCATCTCCAAACTATTGGCTTTATTTCAAATGAAAATTCTATTTCGGCCTGTTTAATGGAAAGTCTCCTAGTCAGGTAATCTCCTAGTCAGGTCACTCTTGAATTCGAAATCAAGTCCGCCCCAGACGTATCAAACAGTTTTAAATATAAAATTACAAACTACTGATACCGGTTTGAAAACATTTAAAAGTGGTACAATGCGTAATTAACGTCAAATTTTATAGCGTCAAGTATAGCTCTACAATAGAATAACCAAATACTAATTGAAAAAATGGCCAACAAATATGAATGTTATTGCGAGGAAGAAAATTTATATTTTACTAAAATATCTAAACGACGAAAATGCATCTAAATTATTGTTACGGCCAGCGACCAGTACTCGTTTAGTGTTAGTGTTTCGCGGTGTTTTCTAAAAACCAAACTGGAGGTGGTATGGATCCTGTGCGCGATATTGTTATATTCCTTCTGGAAACAACGTTTTGCGGAAGAAAAGAGGAAGGTCTGATAAGGAAACAGACCTATACTTCCCCAAAAAGTGCTTTAACTGATGATAAGAAGCGAAATACACAGACTTGTTTCAGACAGCCTGGTACACAACACATACTTGGCTTTGTGGCAGCTCTTTTAAACAGCGTTTAAATTTTTGGCCATTTTTGTTGCTAGGCAAATCACAAAATATCTGAAGCTCTGATGGGCATATCGACTCAAAAAAATTCTCTAGATCAGCAACCATACATGATTCATTTAGGGATCACATCCAGAGTTCTCAAGGTTCAGTTCGACTTTCCCAAAACATATCGACAATTAGATCCTCTTTTAAAAAATGCACATGGTGAATCTGCACTTTTTATGAAATACTGGAACAAACATTAAGTGAAATACCATAGGAAGATATGCTGCTGGTTTTAGGAGATTATAACGCCAAAGTAGGAAAAGAAGAAACATCACAACTACAATTTGGAAAGCACAGCTTACATGCTTATTCTAATGACAATGGAACCAGGCTAATCGACTTTGCAGTCTCGAATAACCTATTGATAAAATCAACAATGTTCCCTCATAAAGATATACACAAACATACTTCGATATCTAACGACAATATAAGGAGAAATCAGATAGATCACGTAGTAGAGACTAGACACGGATCAAACATAATATACGTTAGAAGTTGCAGGGGAGCCGATGGAGATACGGATCATATTTTGGTTAAAGCCAAAACTAGACTACGACTAGCTGCAAGGAAAGAGAAAAGCCACAAGAAAGAACTACAGTGGAACATCGAAAAGCTAAAACAACCAGATGTTAAGGATCAGTACAACAAAAAATAGAATAGGCATGCAGAGAAATACATATACAGAACCTAGGAGTAGAGGATACTTGGAAGACAATAAAGGAAGTAATTCAAGAAGTCAACAAAGAAATCCTTGGTGAGAGACCAAATACAAAAAAGAAGGTGTGGTTCGATACATATTGTCACAGACTTAATGGGGAAAAGTATGAAGCAAGAATCAAGGTGTTACAAAATCCATCGGATGAAAATATAATTAAGTTCCATAACCTAAGAAACAAAATGCGAAAACTTGCGAGAAAAAAGAAAAGAGAATGGCAAAATGAACAACTACATGGAGTGGAAAGAGATAGAACACATGGGAACACAAGAATGGCAAGATGATGGTAAACTTATGATTAGCAAACAGGAGATCCTCAATACCTGAAAAGAATACTTTAACAACCTACTCAATAGAGAAGACCCGACATATCAAGAAGATGATAAACGACATATCGCTGAAGTCTGGGTTGACCCACCATCCAGAGAAGAAACAGCTCAAGCCATTAAAGAGCTAAACATAATAAAGCAGCAGGAAGAGATGTTATTACACCAATAAATAAGAAGGGAAATAGAATGTCATGCAACAACTATAACACACTCCTTAACACATCATATAAAGTTCTGTCCAACATAATTAGAAACCGAATAACACCGTATGCAGAAGAAATAGTTGGAGAATACCAAAGTGGATTTATATAGAAGGAAACGATCAACAACAGACCAGCTATTTATGTTAAGACAACACTGTTAGAAAAATGCTGGGAATTTGATAGAGATTTACACAATCTATTCGTAGACTTTAAACAGGCGTATGATAGTATCTTCAGAGCAAGCTTATGGTCAGCACTAGAAGAACTTGGAATACCCAGCAAACTCATAAAAATGATTAAAGTATGCGTTGAAGGATCATATGGTACAATTAAAATAGAAGGTCAATACAGCGAAATATTTGATATAACAACCGGTCTTAACAAGGGGATGTACTGTCATCAGCTTTATTTAACCTAGCCATAGAGAAGGTGATAAGATGAACCGAACTAAGTATGAGCATCTTCGGCAATAGCGGATCCAGACTGATTCTAGCGTATGCAGATGATCTAGATGTTGTGGGAAGAAATACAATTAGCGTGAAATAAGCCTTTATAAAACTCGAAAAAGAGGCAAAACAGATGGGATTAAAAATCAACGAGGAGAAAACGAAGTATATGCATATGACACGAAACAGAAGACGAAATCGAATACGACAAAATATTACCATGGATGAGTACAACTTCGAGCACGTACAGTCTTTCCGATACCTAGGGGCATTAATAACATCAGATAATATCTTTAAAGTAGAAATAAGACAGCGCCTACTACAAGGAAATAAATGCTACTACGCAACCCAGCAATTATTACGATCAAGAATCCTGACCAGACAAACAAAAATAAATATATATAAAACTATTATAAGACCAGTTGTAACTTTAAGACCAGTTGTAACTTATGCTAGCGAAACATGGACCATGACCGCACAACACACGTTACTACAATCGTTTTGAAAGAAAGATCCTTAGGAAAATATTTGGAGCAGTATGGGATTAACAAATGTTGCAATATAGGATGCGCACGAACAACGAGGTATATGAACTATACAGTATGTCCGGCGATCGGGTAGACAAGAGGACAAATGGACCAAAATTTGTATTTCTCGATAAAAAGTCATTCTTCATAAAAACTTTTGCTTGTTAAAAAAATATGATTGTCGTTGAGAAAAAGTTGTTTTTTTATACAGGGTGACCAAAAAGTTGAATTTTCTATTTTTTTAGAGGAATTAAATAACCTTATTTTTCAGTTTTCAGCAAAATATTTCTTAAGAAATGTGCTTTAAATCATTTTGTTACGGGTACGTTGGAAACCGTTCATAAATTTTTTCAATTACGTGTCTGTATGTGGAATCGCCATTAGCATAAGATTGTATTAAATGTATTCTTTGCTCCGTTGTTAACATTATAAATGAAATACCATTAAAAGTTACCGACTTAATGATGATTTGCTTAACACAAGTACCCTTACTTCTCAGTTTTCAGCAAAATACTACATAAGAATTTTGGATCAAATCATTGTGTGTGCGTGAACAACTTGTCAGTGAACGAAATTTAGTGAAATGCAAATTTTACACAAGAAACTTTTTTTATCCAAAGTTGATGAAAATCGACATCTGAACAGATGGAATGATTTGATCCAAAATTCTTATGTAGTATTTTGCTGAAAACTGAGACGTAAATGTACTTTATTCCTCAAAAAAATTGAAATTTTTACTTTTTCGTCACCCTGTATAAAAAAATAATTTTTTCTCTACAACAATCATATTTTTTTAACAAGCAAAATTTTTTATGAAGAATGACTTTTTGTCGAAAACTGAAATTTTTGGTCCATTTGTCCTCTTGTCTACCCGATCGCCGGACATACTGTATATAGTAGCCCAAGTATACTATAAGCAATCAAGTCAAGCAAATTAAGATGGCTGAGACATGTCCGGAAGAGTAATGACTCAAAGCTAATTAAAATGTTCTGGGAAGAAACCCCTAACAACAAAAGACCACTTGGGCGCCCAAAACTTCGATGGTGGGATAATATCCGCAAGGACCTTCAAACCCTGGGGGTGCTCAATTGGGAAGAAGCCACTCAGGATCGGAGAGAATGGAGGAGAATTGTTGAGGCGGCCAAGACCCACCCCGGGTTGTAGAGCCATGGATGAATGGATGGACATGTTGAATCTGAATCTTCTTTTAATAGAGGTAATTTAAGAGAAATGTTTTATTGCTTAGTTAAACGAAACAGCGAGATTGTTAAACATATTGAGGAAAAAAACAGTTTTTCCTGGACAGTTCAAAAGTGTACAAAATGAACTTAGTTTTTTTGAATTAAATCCATAATTCCAGAACTAGTGCATTATATAATTTACTTGCTGGCGTGTTAGAACCGTATAATTTTTGAAAAGAGCTAATTGCTCAGTGTTATGATGGGGCTTCAGGTATGACGGGGCATTTTACACGCATTGTGCTACACATCGGTTGAATTTAATCTTGCAGCAAAAAGCTAACGGAATTAAAGAAACAAGAGTATTTTTTGCCACCTTATGTGGTTTACCAATAAGTTTTTTCACAAATCATATAAACGCACGGCAATATTATATCAGGTTATAAAAAGGAGAATACCCCAAGCAAATGACACCAAGTGGTGTTATATTTTTATTACAGCTAATTGGAGAGGTAATTAGATTAGCATTTCAAGATATGATTAAAAATACTGAATTAGATTCAGAGACCGTTCGGAAGGCAGGAGGGTTTTTAAAAAAATCACTGATTTTGAATTTGTGTTTTTAAGTTTTGCATTTACGTTTGATGTTCATTTTTGTGAATTTCCAATAAAAATTGCTTATGATCGATTATAACAGTTACGTACTCCTCCGAACCGATTTTGGAAAAAGTTAAATTTCTGATTATAGTTTGCCATCAAACAGAAAATACTCCAATATGAGTCAATATGACATATTATGTATCAACTATAAAATTTTGTTATCTCAAACTATAAACTGCATGGATTTGAACTAAACACGAGATTTGAAAATTGAAATATATTAGATTGTGAAGCTTCTCAATAGTAGATCAAGTACAAGTTGAACGTGATGTTGATGATTTTATTGATTATCCAAACGTTTTTTTTTTATATATAGATCGCCTGAAAAACGAGCTCAGTATTGTTTCACAACATCGATATTTGTAGAACTTTAAAATTGATACATAAATCTGGACTGCCACGCTAATTCTAACAATCTCAATTACACGTGTTCAAGTTGAACAGGACTTTTCTTGTTTAACACGAATATAAACTTGTTTGAGAAATACAGTGTTGCAAGGTAGACTTTCTGCTTTGCCATTATTTTCAATTGAAAAAGAGCTGTGGGCCACTCTGAGTGAAAATGAAGGAACATTTTTTGATAACATAATTGACAAATTTGCTATTGTAAAAGATGGACGAATTAACTTGGTTAAGGTACGCGTACGAGAAATAATTTTTCCTCTACAGAAAACACGTACTTTGACACGCATAGTCACAACCACAAGAATAATAAATAATCAGAATCCAATCTTTCCTTCTGGCTACGCCCGGTTGCATATTCATATCTAACGTAGTGTACCGCAATCCGAATCATCTTGTCATAACGCGACTATAATATAAATATTAATAGATATTATTATGGCTTTGCATGGCCCTCCGGTCGCTACGGGGGCTCAATCAACAAGAACTAACCAAGTTCTAACCAAAACTAACCCAAGGCTAACCCAAACTAACCCAAAATTAAGAAAAAAAGGCAAATTAATTAAAAACAATAAACAAAACATCTGTCGCGACCGCCGGGAATCGAACGCGCAGCGCAGGAATGACGGGCAAGCACTGTGCCTTCTACACCACCAATCAATCAATAACATTTATTTCAGTTCGTTACAATGTGTAAAGTCACCTAAACCTACTATACATGGCTTAACCTACGCGCCATACTTGGCTGACAAGGCGTTCGCATCTACGCAGAGATGTGCTCACGACCTCGCAACTTGCATACCGCGGTAAAGTGGGCTGATAGGCTGCCCAGCCCTGTTTCTAGTAGGCAAGTGGCAATGCTTTTCATATCAATGTTACTTGGGCGATGCCCTTCAACAGAAATCAAGTTAGACGTTACTTACAGATGGCAATAGAACTAGATGGCTTGTTTTGAGGAAGAGAGAGGATGCGGGAAGGTAAATAGGGGAAAAAACCCCATGTCACGGTTCACTGGGTTTTTAATCACTCACACATTCATACTCTCATTCATTCATCATTCATACGTGTTTAAAGCTATTAAATAGCTTTAATGAGGGGAGAAATTGTAATGGTTTGCAGCATTCTCGACATAGTGAAGCCATGCTACGCTTGCCGGAGCAGGGAGCGCAGAGACGGTCGGGCTACAGTGTGTGACTGATGTCGCCACTATATACCTGGCCATATTTATACTGGTCGCAGGTCCCTTAGCAAGCCCCGCCCACCATGCTTTTGGGTCATAGTGGGAGGGGCCCGCTCTGGGCCTAGGTAGTATAGACAATTTCGGTAGCTTCTGTGCTCCTGTTACTTCTCATTTTGTTGAGAAATAACAGGGAGGATTTCTGGGGGTTGGTGAGGGTGGAATCTTAAAAATTTCAAGGATAGGGTTCAGGGGGGTCTGGGATCTAGGTAAAAGTAGGTAGTTCTCCTATGTATGGGTCCGTGTTTGGTTCTGACAGTGGGGTTGAACTTGGCATCGGCCAAGTTGGCCGTTTTTGGCGAGCCGCGGATACTGTGCTCGAAAAATCTGCACGCGAGTTTATCCACGTATTCCCTGACATACTCAATTCGGGACATCGCGTGCAGATCCACGATCCTGGTACGCCAGCCCGCCGAAAGGGCAGCCCTTAGGTGCCGATTCTGCAAGACTTGCAGCTTTTTCGTCTGATAGTCAGATATCGAGCTCCAAACCGGTGGGCCATACATTAGGAAGGGGCGGGTGATGGATCGGTAGAGGGTAATCTTACTTGAGGGACTATGGAAGGAACCATGCCTGATGAGGGGTCTGAGCTTTTCACAGATTAGGTGATTTTTGTTTCTTATATGGGCTACGTGATCCAAAAACGAAAGCCCTTTGTCAAGCATGATTCCTAGGTACTTGACTTTGGATTTAAGAGGGATGGGGATGTTATTTATAAGGATGGGTAGGGTTTCAATATTCGTGAATTTACGTGTAAATATGGCCAGTTCGGTTTTGGAAGCATTCAGTTTGATCTTCCAGTCAATATGATATTGACTAATTTGCGTCATATATGCCGCAATATTGTCAGTCGCCTCCTACGCGCTGGGGGCACGGGAGTAGAGGGCGGTATCATGGGCATATAATGCCAGGGATGAGTGAGGGTGGGAGGGAAGATCTGCTATGTAATAACTGAATAGCTGCGGTGATAGCACTGTTCCCTACGGGACGCCAGCTTGTATCGGCCTCAAAGTTAAGTCCGAATTGCCGATTCTAACCGAAAAGGAGCGCCCGGTCAGGTATGACACGACCAATGCAGCCAAGTGCAGCGGAAAGCCATGTTTAATAAAGAGCTTGTAAAACAGGCCATTATGCCATACCCGGTCAAACGCCCTCTCAATGTCCAGAAGCAACAAGGCGGTGCAATGCCCTTCATTGAACCCCTCGTATATCCTGCACGATTCTCGCGGCAAGCATATTAGTACTATGCCCACCGCGAAAACCGAACTGCTCGTCCGGCAGTATACGGAGGCTCAGGGCGGCCTCATTGAATCTGGACAGTATGAGCTTTTCGGCTACTTTGCTCACTGTATTTAACAATGATATGGGACGGTATGAGCTCGTAAGCTTGAGGTCTTTCCCGAGTTTGGGGAACAACACTATCCGCGCGATCTTCCACGAGCTAGGAAAGTGTTGCAAGCGCAGCATAGCATTCACTATATGCATAAAATGTACAATGGATTTGTTGGGTAGGTTTTTCAGGAGTAAATAAGCTAAGAACTTTGCGGAGCTCGGTCAGAGTGACGAGGAGCATATTCATTACAGGGGGTGCGATTGTATATTTGCTGTTTGAGAACTACACCACCGAGGCGTTGCAGAAATTTTGCTAGAAAGAAAAGAAATTATGCACATTTACATTACAGTCGCGCTATACAATTTGCGATCCTGTACGTTCGATATGAATATGCCGCCCCGTCTGCCGTGACCTCAAACTGCTCGATCCGCCGAAACTCGCCAGTGTATGCGCTACGACTGTAGTAAACGGATCGTCTAACCCAAACTAACCAAAAACCATAAATTAATAATTTGACGAAATAAATATAGATATTCGTTAGAAAATAAGTACTTTTATTTATTGGCATCTTTAATATCTTAGGAATGATTAAATCGATGAAAACGTCAGTATAAATAACTACCCGAAAGTTGATTGGACGACTAACCAAAACTAACCAAATCTATTAAATCGATTATAACGTATCTGATCCGGTTCAAAT
>MU182142.1:314443-336911 GCA_016904865.1 Pissodes strobi
TCAATTTTAAGATTTGGTTAGTTAGGGTTAGTCCAATCAACTTTCGGATAGTTTCACTTAGTCTCAACTTATTTTATTTATTTGAGCCGATTCCGATACGTTATAATGAATTTTAATAAACTTGGTTAATTTGGGTTAGTAGTCCAATCAACTTACGGTTAGTTTCACTTATTCTCAACTTATTTTACTTATTTTAGCCTGTTTCGATAATCAGTTTTTCATAAACCGTGTCGTAACGCCATACGAAAATTTTCCATGTCGTGATGCAGCCTTGAAAAATCACTCATGAAACCAGAGAAACATTCACTTCAAAAGTTGAGCTACCCGTCCTTCCGTGCTGTTTTCTAAATAAGATGAATAATATATTAAATCAATCAAAATGCAGTAAGCGCGCTCATGGAATTCTGGCTGCGGCGCCGGCGTGGATTGAAGGTCACCCAGCGCTTTTCGTCAATATACCCGGTGACGGCTGAGAGTTTGGACTTGTGACAGGCCATTTTGTCCGGCGTATATCGAACGCATTCATAGGTAATAACGGAGACACCCTCATAGTTATGCCAGCCGGCTTGGTCGTCGCTTCTACGATCGAGAAATTTTTAAATAAACTCGCACTGCGAAGTGATGCGATTTAAAACAAATTGAATTTAGCGCGTGAAATTAGAATCGATGACCTTCTAATATTTTCACAATACGTACTGGTTCCGGATTGGCTACCAAGTTTCATCGCGCGCGCAGTTAATTAATTATCCCTGAAAAACTGGGAAATTCTATTGGTTGGAGTGGCTTAATGACGATGCCCTTTTGCCTTTTGGCTATTCTGGGTTGTTTTTTTTTGGGATGCCTGTGCATCGAAATCCCAGGTTTTTATCGTTTAATTCCCTTGGATGAATTATTGAGACGAAGATGTGATCGACCATACTGAAAGTTCATTGGTTGAACGAGTTTCTTCCGGGGGAAGAATCTTTGTGCGGTACTGCTCTTCGGTTTTCGGCCGTTGGGGTCACTCTTTTACGACGAACCGAATTAAGCGGTCATTTTAGACGCCGGTCAGAGTCAAGTTTGATTTTCACCTGTAAAAGGGATTTTTCTGACCGGGTCAATTTAACAGTTTCAGTCCTTAGTTGTACCTTATCTTTTCATAAGTGTTGGTGTCTGAAACTACCCTCTGTCGGATTTGAGTGCTGCTTTGCAAGAAGCCCACTTGCCCAACTAAAAGCCGTCTAACGTTCAGCAACTGGCTACCCCCTACACAGGGGACCACCGTTGGGTCAAAGACCACCGTTGGGTCAAAGACTACTGTTGGGTCAAAGACTATCGTTGGGGCTACTACCACCGCTGGGTTTATTTCTACTGTCAGGCCTATTGCCATCGTCGAGTTGTTCCTTGTAACTGCGAGCATCGTTAGCGACAGAGCGTTCCTTGGCTACGCCTGTCTAGCGTACCTCCTGTATAGAGCCTTGCAGTCCTTCGCCTGTCAAGGAAGTCTACTTCCTACTGTGAACAGTTTTTACTGGAAGCTGCTGAGGAGTTACTCATCAGCCAAGTGAGCAATTTCCATTTTATTTTTATTTTTTTTCATTCATCTATGTTGCGGCGAATTTGTCATTAACTACGATCTCTAAATATAATTTTTTTCTTCTTTGTTTTCGAACAAAGAATAACTTTTTAACCTCTTCCTCCTTAATTAAGGCAACCTTTAGTCATTCAAATTGTTCTTTTAATGAACTTTGAATTTTACTGACGCAATAACGTCGTAGGTTGAACTATTTTATTATTAAAATGAATAGTTTCTGCGGTAGGATCCTTGTGAAACTTTGTTGAATAATAATACTAGGGATAATTAATACACTGCTTTTAGATGTTTCAAAATAATTTAATGAGATATTTTGCTCTACATATGTTCCTGTTTGATGAGGCCTTTATCAAGAGTAGTGGTATAAAACTACTCTTGATAAAGGCCTTTGGACTACCAGAGCAGTTGAAAGCTATTCATTGCATCGTAAAAACATGGGTAAACTACCATTTCAATTTGCCACGCCTTCACCGATGCTGATTGGCTTTGTGCCGTTCGGAAATTTGGGTATGTTGGTTTAGTCTGTAGTTTAGTGGGATGCCTCGCATTTTCGTTAACGGTAGATGGGGATCGCGTCACGGCCGGGGAACTCGCCGCGCCCTATTCACGGCAGACGGCAGGAGAAGCCAGCGTTCTACCCACTGATCTATACAACCGGTCCCAAAAATGATGTCGCGGAAAATGTGAAAACCATTTTCCAGGCATTTCGCGAAAGAAAAGTTTATATGTAGTTTGAAGTTCGAATTTACGGAAAAGGAGTCAGTCGTTATTAAAGTGTTCTTGTGATAATGGAATATTTACTAATCTATGAATATAACTGTTCAATGCCGCCATTTTATGTGAGTAAGGATGAATTTGAGTTTGTGATGATTTATGATATATATTAAAGTTAAGTTTATCGTTTATGTTAGCGATTGTTAAAGCCATAAAGTGTATTGATCAGTTTCAATTTCCACTGTAAATATTATATTTTGCGTTTATTTAACAAAGAAGTTTGGTGTTCTTTTATATGCTTTTTAAAGGTCTAGCCTGTTTGGTAGTTAGAAAATAAAATTTACAATGGTTTATTAAGAGTTGCATTTCCTAAATTATTATATAATTATATGCATTGGATTTTAATACTAAAAATCATGTATTCGATAAAAAAATTAAAACTTGTAAAAAAGTTAAAATATTATATTACGCTCTTCCTCTCCTTCTAATGGGCGCAAAACCGTCATTCCAGCTTAGAAGGAACTGGGAGTGAATAATCTCCAATCGAAAGAAAAATTTTAATTTTGAGAATTTAAAATTAGAAAT
Source organism: Pissodes strobi (assembly GCA_016904865.1). Taxonomy (NCBI): domain Eukaryota; kingdom Metazoa; phylum Arthropoda; class Insecta; order Coleoptera; family Curculionidae; genus Pissodes; species Pissodes strobi. Next base: position 317,316 of record MU182142.1, read on the forward strand.
TGAATGAATTTACGTATGTCGATGCGTAGGCTAAAACGAGTTGTCGCCGAACGCATAAATTAGGCCCTAGCTCACGTGTCAGAGAGTAGGGGTGGGTTGATTTATTTAAGGCGCCACGGGCTTGTAGATAGCACAAGCGAGAAATACCCCAAAGTTGAAATATGGAACTCTTTTTAGCTTAAGCTTCGCGACAAAATAAATGAATACCGAAAAAAAATTGTAATTTTTTTTCTATCAAGAAAACTGATCAATAAAACAACAAAAATAAGTTAGAAAATTAGATTAGATATATATGTCGGCAATTTATCAGTATTAATAATAGAAAAAAACTACTCAAAAACTTATCAAAAATCAACGTTGGTAATAATAAGCAAATACACGAATATTATCAGAAAAAAACTAAAGTCAGTGATAAACAAATACTCAAATAATGACTAAAGTCAGCGATACACAAATATTAACAAAAGTAAATCCAGAACGTTTCAATTATTGAGCGCAAATAGTAATAAATCAGATACTTACTTCAGCGGGTCTCTCCTTTGGAATGTAATCAAGAGTTAATTAAATAAAACAGGTAAATAGACAAACAAAGAATCGGTTTATTACTGTTAAATGAAATATCACAGCTGATCATAAAAAGAAAGAGTAAGGATGAGAAAATGACTAGTAATTCTAGCAGATTAATTTATGGTAGCACTGTAATTCAACGGGAAATAGTAGGTTTTACTCGGTTACTTGACGAAATAAATTACACGCTTTATCTTAACAAACGCCGAAATATTCAATCATAATTTACGATGAACGCTTTATGCAATAATAATAAAAAAATGGCGTCAATAATATGTGAACGCAGGCCAGCGACCTTGTAAATCTCTACTCGTTATGTCGTTGTGGGAAAATTCAAGTAACTCGGATATTCACTTAATCAAAGACTAATTCAGGGACGTCGAATCATGATTCGTTACAGGGCCGTATTACTAACTAACTATGGTTGTCTGAATCAGTTATGACACGTTGGTAACTGCCGCAAAAACAATATAAAAAAAACTAGTTAGACCTAGCGTTATTGTAGCAACCACTCAATTATAGACTTTAAGGTACGTCACTTAAGCGTAAGTGCTCCCCGGTCAAGTTACCGGTAGGACAAAGATAATGAACAATTTGTTTGAGTAAAGAAAATATCAAAGGCCGCAATAAAAAAAAAAAGAATAATGCAAAGTCTACTAGGCCGTATCAACAATAGTAGTTATCTGATCTACAACGTTATTGCGTCAGTCAATTAAAAGTTCAAAATTTAATCCAAAATATGATTTGTTCTAGATCAAACGAATTTTAGAATTTGATTAAATTTAATCAGGCGTCTACGGCTAGACAAAATTGGCCCAATAATCAAAGTTTATTTAAAAGAAAATAAGAATAAAATAAATGTTACTTTAATTAAGGAGAAAAAGTTAAAAAGTCAATCTCTGTTCGAAAACAAAGCAAAAAAATATATAGAAAAAAAGTAGATATTGCTCACTTGGCCTATGAGTAGCTCCTCAGGCAGCTCCCAGAAAAGAACTGCTCACAGTAGAAAGAAGACTTCCTTGACAGGCGAAGAACTGCAAGACTCCATAGGTAGTACAGCTAGACAGGCGTAGCCAAGGAACACCCTGTGGCTATCGATGCTCGTCGATAGCAATGAACCCGACGGTAGCAATGGACCCAACGGTAGGAATAGACCCAACGGGAGGAATAGCCCCAACGGTAGGACCCTGTGAAACAACACATATTCAAGGTTCCACACGTAACTTAATTGACGAGCATTATAACTTGGTAATCAAAATCAACCATCAAGGAAAGAGAAATCAGAATTAAAAAAAAAAACAATAATTTACGGGTAGCCAGTTGCTTATCGCTAGTTGGGCAAGAGAGCCTCTGTAAGAGATTAAAAAGGGAATTAAAAATCCGCCCACGTGCGTCACAATGTTGAAATGATGGCGTTCACAGAAAGACAAAAAAAATGCAAAAAATCTCAACTCACCTCGCTAAAGCAACATTCAAATCCCACAATGGGCAGTTTCAGACACAATCACAAGAAAAGATAAGGCACAAATATAGACTGAAACTGTTAAAAATGACCCGGTTGGAAAATCCCATCAAAGGTAAAATCAAAAATTGATTCCAACCGGTGCCCAAAATAACTGCTTGACTCACAAAGGTCAACATAGAGTCACGCCAGGAGATCGGAAACTCGAAAAGCAGAGAATCTCCACTTCGAAAATCTCGCTCCACCAATAAATGCATGGCACGACAAGTCACATGTTCCTTTTAATAATTCATCCAAGGGAATTAGACGATAGAAACCTGGGATTTCGATGTATAGGCTTCTACCAAAAAAACTACTCAGAGTAGCCAAAAGGGCATTATCATTAAGTCACTTCAACTAATAGAATTTCTTAATTATTCCGAGGCAATTAAGTAACTGCGCACGATGCCTAACTCGACAACCAATCCAAAAACAGTATGTACTACGAAAGCCGGAAACACTAAAAAGCCACGGACTTTACTTTCGGGGTCCTCACGCGCCAAATTCAATTTATTCGAAATCGAACTTTGTTTAGCAACGCAAATTTTATTTTAATTGTCTCGATCAAGATATCGTCGAAGCGAAGCCGGCTAGAATCTACGAGGGTTTTCGCTAGTAAATACAAATGCGCTCGAAGCCATATGAATGGTGACGAATTCTAAGGTCATTTACGCTTCGATATACAGTAGCCAAACCGGCCCGTGACAATTAATCTTTTAAACACTTTGGGAATATCAGATCCAAGAGTTTAGATGTTTTGCCATTGATATATGATTTAGCTTGTAAGTAACTTCCGGCATCAATGACTGATGAAGCGTTTGTTACGGTGTAATAATATAGCAAAAAATTAGTATAAACTCGATTTTTCTTTGTATAGGTTAAAATACACCTCACTTAGAATTAATAATAATTTCCTTGGTTGGCAATAATACAATTATTACTACAGGAAGTCGACGTCAATTAAAATTTGCCGAAAGATGGAGATTATGGAGAATACTTTATTTATTTGGTTTTAACTTCCATTAGTTAGATTTGATGGCAAAGTTTAATTACACTAAACATATAAGGATTCTCTAGACAATGCTAATATGTTGAAAACCGATGATTTTCAGAATTCAAAATGTGACAAAACAGGAATTAAAATCAGCGAAACTGAGCATTTTGCTCGCAAATAAGCGGTTTAGTTTTCGGAGAAACACATTGCATATTTCAATAAAATATTTTATATACAATATATTGATTTTTTTTAGCAAGACCTAGAAGTCAGACAACTAAGAGATGCCAACAATACAGTTTTGAAAAGGCTCTATAATATGACGAACGAGTATACTGACGTAGCACCACATGTTAATAAATACTCTACGGAACACAACATCAACTTGAAATCGCAATGCAGCGTAAGTTCAAATACGTTCTCGACAGCTTCATCAGTACACAGTACTGAATCGAGCTCTAGAAGTCTTGTAATGCAAATGACTCCTATTATGGTTAAAAAGGTGGATATATCGTTTCAATAATGCTATAGATAGTTATATGTACTTTTATACTTTATTGTAAATGTACTAGTTATATTTTATTATGCAAAATTTACAAGACTATTAACATGAAAAATGATTCCAGATTATTATTATTAATTATAATAGTACAAAAATACTCAAAAGTCAGTTACATCTAAAAATGTATGTATCATTTAGTCTTATTCCATTCCTGGTGGTAGTGGTTCTGCAAGCATTCCGATACCGACCATATTAGGCATAACAATCTGCGGCGGAGGGTTGGTAATATCTTCCACAATCTAGAGAAGAAAAAGTACATATATTTCATGAGATAATAAAAATAATATTTCTTTCAAGTGCTAACACTTTATTTTATCATTTTTATTTTCATCAAAATATTCCCTTTTTAAAAGTATATTTTGTACCGTACAGATACAATAATAGTAGAAGGAAGAAGTCGGCATATTAAATACTAATATTTTGGTTTAGTTAATGTATGATACTACAACATGAATTTCGTATGCTAACCTATATCGATGAGACAAGTGAAGAGAAAGTTTGAGTTTATAATATTGACGGGCTAAATTAAACTTTATAAGCAGAAAAGGTTGAAGATAATCAGATAAAAATGGTTATACTCTATTTCGAAATGGTGCGGAGTAATAAAACCTACTTATAAATGCAAAACGCTAACAGAGTGGTCAAATAAATTTTTGTGATTTCTAAATATTTAGCCACAGCTGTTATAGCCTGCTGTATTATATTTTAACCATTCTACCCTGTTTTGTATGGCAATCCCGCTGCAAACAATAGGCTTTATTAGCAAAGGGGCCATTTTCTACCTGCAGTAGCGTACGTTTGGGTATTTAATTTAAAATACCTGTTTTACCTAAGTACTTTTATTTATTCACTTATTTATGTATATCCAAAAACAGTTAGTATTACTGTAACATTTTATTACATATAATATTTATATAATAAGGTATCAGAATTGCGATTTTGTGTAAACAGTTATGTAGAGAACTATGGTATACCATTTTCGTCGTCAGAAAAATCCGTCGAATCTTCGTCATGTTCCAAGGATATAATTAAAGGCTCTACAATTAGGTCAATTAAATGGTCTAGTTTCCACATTTTTTCTTCTTCTTTTATAACATGCTCAATACACTTACGCCATTTTTCAGAATCAACATTTTTTAAAGATTCCTCAAAGATAATTTTAACATCTTTCATTTTAAACGTCGTGTTTCTCCTTGCTACATAACTTTTTACTTGGGCCCAAACAAGTTCAATGGGATTTAATTCGCAATGATACGGAGGCAGACGAAGAATAGTAATATTTCGTTTTTGTGCAATTTTGTCAACTGCATACTCGGTGAAACGAGCTTTATTTGAGGACACTATGGACAACAGTTCCTTTTTCACCATACTTTCATCAAATGGTATGTTATTCTGTCTAAACCACTGAATAATATCCGCTTTTCTCCATGAATTAGTTGGTATTCTGTCAACTTTTCTGGAATGATAACTCGCATTGTCCATCACTATCACAGAATTAGGTGGAATGAGATCTAACATTTGTTCAAAATATTCTTCGAACACATCGCCATTCATGGCTTCATGGTAATCGCCAGAATGATTTGACTCAAACATTAACAAACCGCCCTCAACAAAACCATCAACACTTCCAAGGTGTGTAATAATCAGTCGCTTTCCTTTCCCAGATGGTGGTTTTAGTCCGGTGGACCAGCCTTCTAAGAATGCTTGACGAAAACTTGAAATATTTTTGTCTTGCCAAATCTTCCCAACCGTATATCTTTCATTAAGCCATGTTTCGTCCAGATAATAAATCTTTCTATTCTCACTTCGAAACTGCTTTATCTGTCTTAAGTAATGTCTCCTCCAGCAAATAATTTCATCTTTTTCGATTAGGAGCGATTTTCTGCTTTGTTTTTCCCAGCTGAAATTCATTCGTTTTAAAGTTGTCCACAATTTCTTCCTGCTTATCGTTGGAGACATATTTTGGTCTTGCTTCAAGGCTCCTAAAATTTTGTCGATGGTTGGTATTTCCTTATTAAAATAAAAGGAATGTACTATTCTTCTAATTATAAGTCTTCATCGATAGGCACCGTCTTTCTTCCTGAAGATGGTATAGGTGGTTTTACAGCTCCACTTTTTCGTTCACACCTTAATTTATATATCGACGTTTTTGAAACACCCGTCATTTGCGAACACATTTCCACTACAGTATCAACGCTATACAGAGGATTTTGATGTTTGAGGGCGTCATATACATTAAGAATAATATTCTTTTCGTTAACAGAAAATGGACATTTGCTCGCTTGTTTCACCGGAGAGAAAACTGAATTAGCCATTTTAATTGAAACTATGAAATGAAACAAACACACTGTGTCTTCTTCGGAAGAACAAATATAACTGAAAAATTACAATTACTTAAACTTTAGGGTATGCATACAAAAAATCGTCAAATTTGAATGTTTACAATAGTAATAAAAAAACCTAAGTGTGATAAATATAATGCTGGGAAAGTCCGAGTATTAGGACAGGTAAACGTTTAAAATATGTACGTATATGTACGTAATTATGTACGCCTATGTATCAGCCATCAGAAAATGATTTATTACTGGCATCATTTCGAAATAGAGTATATATTAGAACAAATCATAAGAAGAAAACGTTTAATCTGTAGCTGAATTTGGGTAAGTTCTGACTGAACTTTATTTCGTATGAAGGTTGTTTAGTCACCGTCTATAGATATTCTAACAAGTCCGCTCACTCCAGCGGATCATTTCGCAGAGCTTTGAGATCATACTTACTGGGGTCAACGACTTTTTTAATTAATACTTAATTTTGAGCATCTTACACACTGGTTTAATGACTTAAGTTTAATGTTTAACGTTTGGTGTTTAGTGTTTAGGATTTGATGTTAAATATTTTGATATTTAATATTTTATATAATACTTTGACCACGTACAATTTGCACAATTGTATAAAGTTTTGTACAGCCAGGTTTTTCTTTTACTTTTTATTGTATGTTTCTATTTGTGTTTTTATATATTTTGTACTCTAGCTTTGTCTATAAATTGTAACATTTTTTGACTATAAGGCATTAAGGAGCAAGCTAATCCAGGACGGCCGCGATAGGAACGTTTCTAAAAAGTTAGCCGCTTGGGCAGTATTAGATTTCATGTCCATGCTGTCGATATAGGACATATGTTTTACATCAGTGTCTCGGGTACTTGCAGTATTAGATTTCATGTCCATGCTGTCGATATAGGACATATGTTTTACATCAGTGTCTCGGGTACTTGCAGACTCGCTCAATTTTTTTATAATAATCCGAGAGAAGCCATTGTTTAATATTATGACGGTGCGCAGACTGTGTGGGTTTTATTCAAATAAGAGAGTTTAGGCTAATATTCAGATCTTTACTTAAAATCCGACGTTTGAAGGTTAACACATGTTCTTGAGAATTTTAGGGACCTGCGCTTACAACATACGGTCTAGAACCATGTCAGTTTTATACTGCTCTCATTGTCCACTGCTCTAGAAATAACATCGGTAGACTTTGAGCTTGTAACAGATCTAGACATAAACTTCTTAAAATTGATTAATAATGCTGTATTTGGGAAAACGATGGAACGAATCTATGTGACGCTCCAGGTAATGCATTCTCTAGTGCGCATATCGGAAATAGTCAAGCCGCTGCTTTCTTCTTCATACCAATCGCTTGCATAGATATCTCCAATATAGAAATTTGTATCACTCCAACATTATAATTAATGGATCAGAGAAATCCTAAAAATTCGTGAATGCGCGAGGAGAAAAAAATGGACATCCCAATATGTTTCAAGTTATTTTTCTCATCTGTAGCAACTATTTTTATATCATCCATACCTAATTCTCGAAAAACAGGTGTTGGTGTAATTCTCCTTCTTTCTCCTGGACTAGACGATTTCCATAATGTCTCACATAGTTCTTTACTTTACTTAAAACGCAGGATCGGAATGTTTTTTTATAGCCCACACCTATCTTACGTTTAGCTCTCATTGCAGAAGTAACAAACCAAGCACTCTTCTATCCTAAGATAGAATCCTTGGCTTCAACTCGTTCTGAAGCTCTGTTCTCCAAAACCCCTTCTGCTTGATGACGTTTATTTAAATCCTCGCATCTAGAATATTCAATGGCATGTCTCTACAATAACTATTCAACTTATGTATAGGATCACAACGTATTAAATTTTTTAAGTTTGGTATCACAATACGAATATCCTGAGGACAAGCACCAACTTTTATGAAGAATAAAATTTTCTGAGAATCCAATAATAAAGAAGTTTCCCATATGTTGCATACTTTTTTGGACACACTGTATATAATGCGGAAAGAAAAACAGACACTTAATACTCATATAGCCAATTTTGATATGAAAAATACTAATACCAAAAAACGATATAGCGAACTTATAACGGATACGAATCCAGCCATCATTTGTGGGCCTACTAATTCTGGAAAAACAAATGTTATGCTGAGTTTTTAATTGATACAAATGGATTGAGATTTCAAAATGTGTATGTATATTCAAAGTCACTATATCAAGATATAATATAAATCCCTCAAACAAGTTTTGAAACAACTTCCAGGAGTTAAGCTTTAAGGATATAGCAATAATGGCATGGTAGTGAATCCTGGAAATAGCAAACCTGAATCAGTATTCATATTCGATGATGCAGATTGTGAAAAGCAGGATAAGATTAGAAACTACTTTTGTATGGGAAGACATAATACCATTGATTCATTCAAAAATAAACCCATCCATGAGCTAAAAGATGATATTCAAAAATCAATTATTTATAGAATGGATGCATATAATGAATTTTTAAAAGAATATGCGGAAAGAGAACAAGAGTTTACTGATAATTAAACCGGTCAGATTGATCACACATATGGTTTACAATATGACCAACCATAAGATAAATATGGATGACGGGTTCACAAAAACTTAATTTTATGTCTAATGGCAATATTAAGGTACTGTTGAATATCCAGGAACACATGATGTATAATTTGAGGATATTTTAAATCGCTTAAACGTTTACAGAAGAAATTATAGCCAAAGAGGCCAAATAAATATAATTGTGCAAAATATCCAAAAATTGTGAAACCACTGTCTATAGCGTCGGAAGCCGCTGAAGCTAGAAGTAACTGATTCTGTAATGTATCTCCTAAGATCCGAACTAGATCAAATACTAAATCTAGTGGTTCTGGTTTGATGGAATATAATGAGAAACCTAAACAACATGTATCTTACGATGATGGCGTAAATGAGTTAGTTGATCGCCTTCCAAAGTTGGATGAATCAGATCAAGCAGGAAATGGAAATCATTTGAATGAAATTATGAACAACTGAGAACTTGTAGGGTTGAGTGTATGGGAACGTATTAAATAAGATATCACACGTATTAGTTTTAACGATAAACATCTTTGGACATTATCTGTCTTCTGTTCGTAGCCATTCGTTGTTCAGTCATTATGGCTGGTGATTATAACATTGAAAATCGTAGGCTATGTAATATTAAAACGCCTACAGATAGAAATGATACATTGACTAATAATTATGTTAATTCTACAGCTGAACAGCTTCGTAATACTATGAGAAGTTTAAAAGAATTTCGGACATTCCCTGTCTTCTGTTCGTAGCCATTCGTTGTTCGTTCTGAATCTATTTTATCTTTCATTAGTGATGGTGATTATAACATTGAAAATCGTAGGTTATGTAATATTAAAACACCTACAGAAAAAATGATACATTGACTAAGAATTATGTTGATTCTACAGCTGAACACCTTCGTGATACTATGAGAAGCTTAAAAGAGACTATTCATATTCTTAATGGTGGAATTAATAATATTTAATAAAGTAGAATTCAGCATAAAAAAATATTAATGAATATAGAGAAGAGGTTCGAAGCGCTACCAAGAAAGAGATTATTCAGGGGTTAAAGATTGATTATAATCAAATAAAAATTTGAGTAAAGAATTTTCTTAATATTTTGAGTAGCTAATGTACTGAAACCCAATTCCACTGTTTTGGATAAGCTTAAAAAAGAAAATGCACGAATTTTAAACACCTAGAAAATATGATGAAAGAGCTATATCTTCGGTAAATAGCGCACTAAAACCTATTGCTACTGATTTGGAAAAACTTAAAAAAGATGTTCCTACCCGTCAACTGCATACGTTTGGTATATATAAATATTCAATACAATCTAATGTAAAAAAATATCAAAGAGGGAATTTATATTTAGTGGCTACGATCACTAGTGCCAGATAGCACGTAGTAAAAGAACTTCATCCACCTGCCCGTTCAAGATTTATTCAATACGATTTGCATGATATGCAAAGATATCATGCTCAACCCAGTATTCTCGTGGAAATAATGTATATAAATACAGATCGATCGTGATTGATTTCCAAAATATCTCTGGGCAAAGGCTATAAAATCTAAATATGTTCAAGATGTTGCAAAACCATGGAAAGTATACTGAAAACATCGAATAGAATCCCGTTGTTAGAACAAGGTACAAATACATATAATGATTCAAAAAATAAAATGATTCAGATGAAAGCAAAAGATGTAAATAAACAGTATGTTTTTTTTTTAAATTAAAACAAGTATTAAAATAAGAATGGAAATAAGATGCTTGTGAAGTGGTTGGGTTTTGATATATTTCATAATAGTTCGATTGATAAATCCAAAGATGTGTAATAAATTATCTAAGTATTAATATTCTAAATTTTTCGATATAATCTTAAAAATGTCTTTCTTCTGTGAAGAGTAGAATAGACTTAGTCGTAAGCATAAACATAAATGTAAAAACTTCTTTGAAAAATAAATTAATTACTTATAGACTTTCAACAAAACTGTATCCTGCAAATGTTAAGATATTTATATCAAACATACAATTATTTATTTGATATAAAAGTATCTCGAAGCATGTTTGTATTAAAGTTAATATGGAGTTGTGTGTATATTTACTAGCTTCTCAAAACACACAAGATCTTTTAATTCACGCTATATTATTATTTCTAAATATACAGACCTACAAAAGTAAGTAACGATTTTCAACAAGTTGTACCTATCAAATCGGTTGAATTTAAGGAGAGATAGTGGTTGGTCTTTATCTGAAGTATTATTTCTAGAATTAAATATAAACAAGTATACACCACTATAATAAACATGGTGGAGAACTTCTCTATAAAACCCCATCATTTTGAGACAATTTTTAGTCGAACGCAAACATCTGCTTAGAACCTGTGTCAAGCTGCAGTTCTTCAGGAAACGAATAAGAAATTGTGCAGGTGTCAAGAAAGAAATCAAATGTCTAGCACTCATTATTCAAAAACTTTAACATTGCTGTAGGACTTAGTATAGCGCGACGTTTGCTACCCAGTGTGGGAATAACTAGCAAAGTATTAAATCCTTCAGAAGATCAAATATCTATTACCATTACCGATTCTGATTGGGTGTTCGTGTAGGGAGTCATTGTTGAGGCTGTTCTGCATGATTGGGGTATGGTTGAATATTTTGGTTGTGAAAATTTTAGTCTGGATGTTATGTATTAGACGAAATAGTGATTAAAGTGATAAGTCGACAAAATAATTACTCTATGATTTTGTTTAGATGATTTCAGAGCTATTCTAAATATTTATAAAGTGATAAATTTTAGGTTAAGATTACTTAAGAGATGTAATTTAGTTTTATGTTAATACATTGTGAAACTATCTAGCACATCAAGATAATTGCCTAGATATAATCAATAAATATTATAAAAAGTTGTTTACTGACTTTTTATCTGGTGCTTATAAAAGATTTTAACAGCGAAGAATTAAAATCGCTGCTGATAATTTTTTTCTGAAATATGTTGATAGTTATTCTCTTTTATGTATTGAGGAAAAACTTTTTGCTGAATGTAGATATAATTTTGACTTGCAAATTAAATTACCGTGTCTCACTCAATATAATCAATCTTTTTGACAAACTCAGGTTGATGGCCTCCCCTTAAGACACATGCTCTTGTATAAAAATTCTAACAAAGTAATACTGAATTATGAGAGCCTCACTCATGGTTTGTTAAGTTCGAGTTTCATAGCACTGACTGCAATTTTAATTCATTTTTTTTGTATATAAACCAAATGAAATAGTAAAAATACATGTACATTTGGAATCTTATATCTTTTCTACAAATGGTTCTTGGATTCCTCTATTTTCTACGCTTACATACAACAACAGTTTTTATGACATGGGTTCCACGATTATCGCAAAACTATTTTCAGTATAAATGAAGATTCTATTTCCGAAATAAAAACTTTTTTGATGGTAAATAATGGACTACTATTGTCCAGAGATTCCTGTTACACATAGTGAATATACCTATTTTTCCAATGTATGTGTAATCATCCGATCTATAAGATTGGAATATTATTAGCATAATTCATGTATAATATCGGTAAAAGCCAATGTACTTTATGGCTCAATAAATAATTTGCTATATGTTTGTTGTTATTGATAATTCTTCCTCCAAGAATAAAAAACACAATAATATGTTATTCCTAGTGTTATCGGGTAGCAATCAGCAAACCATAAAAGTTCATATCGTTTGTGTATGGGAACAGTTTAGGGACATGCTGAAAGGATTATATTTTTAAAATATCATTATCCATGTCTACGATCTGCATCTTGAAGATATCTTACATCATTCATAAAATAGTTCAAGTAGGCAGGAATTTTGGTCACGGGGCAGGGAGTTCCTGTCATGGGGTTGCGGGCTGGAACTTTTTTGCCAACGAGGTTCCCCGCCGAAAACTTCGTAGATCCCTATCCTTATTTAGTTATGCAAAATGTTTAAAATTATAATTATCTTTCAATAAGAATTAGAGAGAGATATATTTACCATAAGATTTGGTTCAGATCCAGACATTAACACCGGAGGCGGTTGAGCCACCGGTACCGGAGGTGGTACTGCGAAATTGCCTAAAATAATCTCTTGCACTGCTGCTGGTACGTGCATCCGCTGTGCTTCTGTAAATGTATTCAGATGCTCTTGAAGTGGTACTTTAAGGTCGGGACAAGTAGTCAAAACTTCTGTCAGTTGCGGAGCCGGTAACTGCATTAGCACGGCGAAACTTTGAGGCTTCGTTCTTTGACAGCATTTGATAAATCCTTCCCATACCACTTTGTGTTTCCAAACCTAAAATGCAAGTACGTACATGAATTTGAAAGTACATTGCGATTAAAAATTCGTGGTGGAGTCGGAAAGTAATTATATTTATATGCGGGGAGACCTTACTGATTTGTTCTAAAATTACTAAGGCAATGAAAGCCTTCTTGGGATAATATTCGATAAAAAGCTTAAGTTCAGCAAACATATACGAGTATCATCGATACAAACTAAAAACATGTTAATAAAGAATAAATTAAACATTTTAATCGTCGTATCTAGCCCTATGGAACCCCAATTTGGTTTTTCGTGGCAAAGACTGTAACGGAATATATGTTATTCCGCTCCACTAAATTCTGTTTAATTATCAATGATTTTCGATGTACGGGATATGAATCGCCAGTGACATCTGTTCGTAAATGGGTATATTTCGTGCAACTAACTATTTAAGAAGAACAGGTACGCTGGTTTATACCAAAGACATTTAACCTGAAGAGACGGGACAAATGGTTATTTGTTTTCCCCCAACATTGAGGCACATTCTATGGTCGATAGATGTAGCGTTGCCAAATTTTAAGTTTACGAGTTACTGTATATACTTTTTTCATATTAAATTATAACACTAAATACTTATTTTCCCCATTTTTGATTCATCAAAAACCGGTTCTGAAGTTCTTACATGTCAATCTGGCAATACCGCTTCCCTTGGTTCCGCCTTGTTTTACCCCCAAAATATTTATAGTATGCACGTAATAAAGTAACTGCACCAATAGATTGAGAGCATTGGAGGTCGACGACCGACGGCTCTTCCCCATTCGAAGTATACTAACTTGGTAACGTTTCAAAACCAGTGAAGGCACTGCTGTAAATATGTTTATCTACTTTAATTATATTATATACCTACCTAATACGGGTACTTATTAATACAATAGCTTTATAGAAATACCCTAACAATTTACTAGTTTAGCAAATCTAAATAAACCAATTACAATTGCCAATACTCTAGATTTAATCTTTTTTTCTAGATATACCAGTTTATTTAGGAGATTTTTTTCAGTGATAGTAGTATTTATAATGAAATGAAAATATATTTTTAATAGGTATTTAATAGAAGAAAATAGTTATTAAGTTACTTTTTGAATATGTCAAACCAGATATTTGTCATATTTATATGTTTTTAAATAAAATTCCTTTTTATTTGTCTCAAAAATAATGATAAGCAATTTATTTTTAGGCTAACAGTGGTATGATTTAATTTTTCGTTTAACCATTGAGAGCAGAAAAACCCTATGTGTCACAAAAACGTTTAAATCGGGATAAAATTGCGTATTTTTGGTATCTCATACATTTCGTGTTCACATTTGAAATTATTCAGGAAATAAGTTTTCGGAAATTTTATTTCATTATTAGCTGCTGAATAGTATATTATGCAAATGTAAGTTGAATATACTTTTTTCTACGACTGCCCTGAAAATAGACAAAAATGCACTAACAACTGCTCTTGAAAACTGGACATTTCAAACATCGTGTGAAAAGTATACTTTGCACACGGCGTGTTAGATTAAAGGGTTCGTCTCCGTTTTAGAGCTTCGCCCTCAAAGGTCCCATTACCAGATCTCTAAAAAAGGGGGCCCAATTATAGGGCTTCCCCCCCCCCCCCCGGGAGCCCCTTTTTGCAAAACTGTAGAAAATGGAACCCTTATACCAGGGGCCCCCTTTTAAGACTTGGGGCCCCATTTTAGGGCTTCGCCCCGGGGGCTCCATTGCTAAATCTGTAAAAAATGGGACTCCCGAACCATAGGCCCCATTCTAGAGTTTCGCCCCCCTGGGGCCCCATTTTAGGGCTTCGCCCTCGCAGCCTCTTTTTCAAAATATTAGGAAAATAGGAACCCCACTCCGGTGGCCCCATTTTAGGACTGTGCCCCTAGTTATAGTTTAGCGATAATTTCTTACTCACGTAGCTTCTTTCATTAGGAATAAAATTTTCTGATAAATCAATAATAAAAATGTTTCCCATATAACATGTAATTTTCTACCACACTCTCAGTGGGGCACCCTGTATGTAGCAGTCGTAGAAAAAGTATAGTGTGCTACACGTGCTGAAAAGACTTTTTACACTCATGAGACTGACTGACAAACTGTCTCATTCGTGTGAAAAGTCTTATTTTCAGCACTTGTTGCATAATATACTATTTCTATTTTGGTATCATAAAGAAGTCTTTTCCATACGCAAAGTAGTGTCGAAAAGAAGCTCTTTTCGACACTATTTTGTATGACTGGTTGCTATGATATTAACAAAATTGTGCAATGTCAAAGCTCACTAGCAAAAATTTCTACACCGTTTTGAATGAGATTCCTAATAATACAGACGTCAAAAGTGACAAGATGGCCGTCCAACTTTTGATCGCGACTTGAATAAATTAATGTTTTTCATTAAAAAACGTGCAAAATAGCACTCTTCGCCCAGTTTTGTTTGGTTTCAAATGGAGGTTTTAAAGCCTGAATTTGTGCGACGCGACGCGACGTGTAGCTTTTTTGTATTTCGTGAGTGATTCCCTATAAATATTTTTTATAAACTTTATATCAAAGTAACGATGGTCTTGCGGTGTGAGGTATGCAAAATCTCCAGCTATTATCATCCGAACCTGAGTTTCCACAAGTAAGTAAAAGTAAATGAAACACAGTAGTACAGTGGGCACCATTTTGTGATGTGATTAATTAATATTTTATAATACTTACCTATGTATGTGATATTAATGGATAATCTGATATCTTTGCAGTCATTTACCAGCCTCTATTAAATCATTTATGAAGTGAATACTTCTTTGGTTTCATGGCAGTGGTTTTGCAAGGGCACGGAAAAATTTCGTGATACAGCAAAATAACTATTTTGTGTTAACTAACCTTCAGAACCCATATCTAACCCAAACTAACTCAATCTAACCCACACACTATAAATAAAACATAAATATATTTTAAATAATGCACCCGAATAAATACCATCATTTTAAATTAAACGTATTTACTTTATTGAAATTATTATTATGATGGACTCACATTTTCAAAGTCTACGTCTATGAACTGTCCTTGCTTTCGTTCAGACGGGGGCGGGCAATAATACATTTAGTAGTGGGGACGAAGTTTGACAAAAGTTTGTACACGATACATAAAAATATAAGGAGGCGGGACAATCGTTTTGTTGATATTTTTGCAAGATTTCGGATTTTTATGAATGAGTTGTCGGGTCTCTTTAGGTTAAATGTTTTTGGTTTATACCTACAATTTGCGGATTCGTGTCGCTGTAGATTTCTATATTGAGTAAGTAACATCTATTCGGAAACGGGCTTATCTCATGTAGTGGGTAATTGGAAAGCGTAGTTCGCTATTTAATACCTACCATTTATGCATTTAATTTAATAAGGATTACTATATTTAGCGTATGTCGAGAACTTCCTTAGTTTGTCGCCGCAGTTCCTATAGCGGTAGTCACATGATTTAAATTATCCAATGAGAACATCGAAAATCAGAATTTGTTGAACGTCTTAAAATTTTGAAAAGAAAGGTCGTTTATCTTGTTGGCAACGCTTGGCTGGGTAAGTGCTAGTTTTTGATCTTGAAATATTTTATTCATCTTGCATATATTTCGCTAATTTTTTAATTTTTTGAATATATAATTAATAATTGTTGCTGTGATTCATTTAATCATATTCTGCTGAATCAAGAAATTAGCATTTTTATATTACACGTTCGATTAACTTACAACTTTAATAATCTTAATTTTTTTAGTGACCGTTCGGTAAAAAATACCGATTTGTTGGTGAATAATACCGTCTCTCATGGGTCAAATTCATGTAATTTGATAGAGGTTTAATCCAAATTTACAGGAACGTAATTATTTCATCGTTTAGCGGTCACACACATTGTTTTACGTATTTTCATTTAAATTAAACTGTATTGTTTGGGAAATTCTTGGATTCTATATATTCCTGTGAAGGTAGTAAATTGAATTTTCAGTAGAATTCCTTCGAATTTTCCCTCATAATATTGCTGGTTTAATATTTTTTCTTTTCAGGCATATTTCATTAATATTTCAGTTTATTTGTAACATCAAGCATATAATAATTATTAGCACTTGCCCTGTCGCGTTTCAACAATGATGTATCGACATTAATTTGCATTTATGAGGGGTTAACTGATATGTGTAAATTTACCGGTTTTTTTTCTTTATCTCTTATCTTAATTCATATCTCGATGCGAGATGGTGATAACCTTTATCTTTAATTAATTGAGGTGTAATTACGCTCAATTATCGTTTATGTGCCAAGGGCCATATACATATAGTAGAGTAATATAAATGACTTATTTTGAGTTAAAGACTCGTTTATAGAGAGGTTGTACCTCTATTTTTTTATCTATCACTAAATTCAAGTTACCTTTAATTTAAATTTGTCGAGAGGCACTGTTTGGAACGTAGTTCCATTATTTTCTTCTGAAGTTTTAATTTCAGTCATAATTTCTTTTGAATTTCATGTCTTAAGTAAAGGAAAAGAATATCTTGAGTACCAGTAGCTATTTATAACTTTGTTTTATTTTGTAGTTATTATAAGTTTCGCTCAACTTAAAACTGTAATTTAAGTTTTTGATTATACCTGCTTTAACCAGTAAATTTTCAAATTGTTGATTACTTTCTCCTGTGAAGTCGTTTAACTGAGGTCCACAAGATATTTCCTTGAATAATTTTTTAATTAGCGATATACATTGGTCTAAAATTAGGTTATATTCTCTTCCATGTACACAAAATTCCCGAGTTGACTGGGAAAAAGCATAAGCTGTTCGTCCACGTTGCTATAGCAAACTGATAGAGGGAGCAGATACTCGGCCAACCTAAATCCAAGTCCTAAATCACCTCAAGTCAATTGAACTTCGGAATAGGCAGAAGCAGGTTCCAGTAGAAGTCCCAATACGGTTGCATGGTTACGGGATAGTTGGACAAGCTAAGTATTAGCCAGTCAGAAGAAAAATACATTTGTAAAGACCATTGTAATCATCTTACTTATTCATTCAATTTTTTTTTATATTTTACTTTAGATTTAATTCGCATTGCTAGCCAATTTATTTAAAAAAAACTGTATTTCAAACAATTTCGAAAAATTATATTTACATCCGATTATATAGATTTAATTTTTTTTAAACCTCATCACTCATACTTGTAAATTAATTATTAAATTAATACATTACTGTTTTTATTGTTTTAAGAAATACTTTGTTTACTTTATTGCAGGATCGAGTTCTGTAAGACGTGCATTATAAGTGCAATTTTTAAATATTCTTATCTTTATAATTATTGATATCTAAGTATTCATTTTCTGTTCGCATTGTCTCTATGAACTCTGGCGCCCACAATATTAAAAAATATAATTAATGAAAGAGACAACTCACACCCTCAGAGAAAAATAATCTCATATTTAATTAAACTAAATAAATTAACTTTCGCTAAATTTATCCTTACAAATTGGCAACTGAGCTAGTATTTCATTATAAAGTGACGCCCAACTGATCAATTCATCACAAAGTGGCATCACCAACGTGTAGCGCACTAATTCGTTACAAAGTGGCGCCCAACGTGGGGCGCACTAATTCGTTACAAGACCCATAAAAACAAAATATAGGTAATTCAAAACCAGTACCTCCGCGCGGCGTTCTCGGTCTCTCGGCTCGATAGAGTTAGAACGGAGGATCTGCATACGTGGGCAGATATTGACTATATTGAACAGGAACGCCGAATTACTCATGGGCCGAAATATAGAAATGCGACAATTTTCTATAAAAATGTAAGACCACCCTAACCAGAAAGTTTAAACTGTAATATAAATATCAAATAATTAACTTTTTCTCATGTATCTTAGACTTCTTGTGGCAAAAATGAAACATTGGCTGGGCACAAAACGACAAAACACGGTATAGTGTATAGTGTATGGAACCATGTCACTAGCAGACCCCCCCTATAAATAAACGCAGTTATCACTGTTCTCAGGATGCGAATTTTGCATCGCAGCCCCGCAAGCATCCCTATCTCCGCGGTCGCGACCGCTGAACTCGTTCGATTTGCGCTTGATACATGAAAATTCCTACATACTGGACGGAGACTTCACATATTTATGTATATGTATGGGTGTGCGCATGGCTCATACCAGGCTATTAAACTCATACTTTAATTTTAACTAAGATTAGATGTTGCATATATTGTACATATTCACTGTTTGTTTCGTCCAGGTACCGTCCCGCTCGAACAAGAGCATACGAGAAGTAGGGTTTTTGTATAAATTTTCCCTACACACTTATCCTAAATGAACAAAACTAACATAAAACTCTCTAAATCAAAGATCATCAGCTATATGTTAACTCAAATTGGTGGCGACTTTGAAGGGGCTTGCCTCATGTAAACTTCAGTACACAAAAAGCAGCATCACAAATCTCAATATTTAAGTAGGGTATACACCTTCCCCCCGTTGGGTGTTAGCGTCGGCCCATGACGTGCTGATTGAACAGCACCGGGCGAAAACCAGGTTAAATAGAATGGCATATTTAGATTACTGAGAAGTATGATATATTGTAGTTCGATTTCGAAAATAAATGTTAAAGTAAGTAAGAGAGCCCTGTGCCTAAATCTTGCATTATAATAAGTAGAACGCATAGCGATGAAACTACAGTGGGGCCTAGGGGGGCCGGGCCTCCCCCAGACATCGCTAGCCCCCCCCCCCCCCCCCCCCCCCCCCCCCCCAGGAAAAGGCTGAC
>MU182142.1:337011-362786 GCA_016904865.1 Pissodes strobi
CCCCCCCCCCCCCCCCCCCCCCAGGAAAAGGCTGACTTTGATTTTTTATCCATCACAATAACAGGCTCACCCTAGGCTCCCCCCCAGGCCAGGTGACTAGTTACGCTGCTGAGAACGCATCAACAAATCGATAACTGATATGTGGTAAAATGTCAGCTGTTGATATATAAAAACTGTTAAAGTTAGTTATTTGTTTGTTGATGTATTGACGGGATAACATCATTATTATAACCACACAAACACATATAGAAGTACAATAAAAAAGTCTACTATAATTATTTCAGGATGATAACACTTAACAGAAGGTAACACAAGGGAGTTCAGTTTGCTCAATATTATACTGCTTATTTGTGAAAGAAAAACGAAAATTGTTTTCTTAACTATCACATCTTAAACAGCCATAGATGCGGCGAGAACGTACTGATTTGTTCTAAAATTACCAAGGCCATGAAAGCATTCTGCCTAAATGTTGTATTATAATAAGTAGAACTCATCAACAAATCTATAACTGGTATGTGGTAAAATGTCAGCTGTCGATATATAAAGACTGTTAAAGTTAGTTATTTATTTATTGACATAGTGACGGGGTTATCCCGTGAATATTATAACACATTATTATAAGTACACAAGTGAAAACATATACAGAAATACAATGAAAAGTTTTCTATGCAAATTTCAGAATGATAACACTTAACAGAAGGTAACACAAAGGGGTTAAGTTTGCTCAATATTATACTGCTTATTTGTGAAAAAGAACCGATTTTTTTTCCTAATTATCATATCTTAACCACCGACATAAG
The DNA here is from genome assembly GCA_016904865.1 of Pissodes strobi. Lineage (NCBI taxonomy): Eukaryota > Metazoa > Arthropoda > Insecta > Coleoptera > Curculionidae > Pissodes > Pissodes strobi. The sequence goes on from MU182142.1 coordinate 337,812, forward strand.
ACTAAATAAGTCGTGTTCGGAAACAACGGTTTTGACATTTTATCTATTACTATTTGTGTGATAAATTTGAATGGTATCGACGACATGCGTGTTTTGATTTTAAACGCAATAAGTAAAAAAGGGACAGTAACATCTGTAAGAAAGAACAACTATAAATGTTGATTTGTGTTACGGACTATTAATGCTAGTTAATCCATCAAAAACACACCGAACAAATCTGAAATGTTAAACGCGGAAACATGAATGTCCCCTTGAAGATTCGTGATTGTTTTCGGGGGAAAAGATGGAAAACGCCAAAAACTTGTAAAAGTTTGAATTATTATTATGAAAAATGTATTACGTAGAAAACACTTTTGGCCCTTTCTCCCTGTAATCCATAAATATAAATATTTTTTAATAATTTGCAGCCACAAAATGCACCTAAACACAAAAATTTGTTAAACATGTCATTGTATTAATAGTTTTATTCATCAGAGGCTGGAAAATCCACTAAAGACTGATAGATTCCTTTGTTATTTTAAAACGGAACTAAGATTTGTTTATAGTGTTCGGCTCAAAATTAATATGAACCATTTCGAGAAAAATCTGGTTGTAGTTGTAGTCCCATTCCAATTACATGATAAAATTCTGTATAAACTTCTAAATGTTTGGTCAATTAGGAGGATTTACATGGTATTTTATAAACTATGCTCCAATTCTCATTCAGATCTAAAGCTGTTTCAATTGCCTTTTTGCTCTTTTTATATAAGTATTTTTGAAAACATTATCAAGCCGATCTGTTGGCTTTTCAACATAGGGTAGAAGAAAATATCCTTAATTTATGCTCTTCATGCCAAGAACATTTTGAACCTTATCAATGTAAGCAAAAAGTGAGTTCTGCTTTTGTAAATTTGGTGGTTGAGAGGGTCTCTCCAAAATATTCCCAGGTATTTTATATTGAGTACTAAATAAGAATTTGTTTATTAGTTTATCTGAGTAGGAACTCTTTAGTAAAATACTCTGTAGCTGTTTCGAAAAACAATCACGAATCTCCATGAGGACATTCGTGTTTCTTCGTTTTCCCGCATTTAACATTTTAGAATTGTTCCGTATGTCTTAAATGGGTTAATTAGTATTAGTGGTCCGTAACACAAAGCAACATTTATAGTCATTCTTTCTTACACATATTACTGTCTTTATTTTACTTATTGCGTTTAAAATCAAAACATACAGTCATCGTCAATACCATCCAAATTTATTATACAAAAAGTAACAGATAATATGTCAAAACCGTTGTTTCTGAACACGACTTATTTAGTCTTATGTCGATGGTTAAGATGTGATGATAATTAAGAAAATAATGTTTCTTTCACAAATAAGCAGTATAATATTGAACAAACTTAACTCCCTTGTGTTACCTTCTGTTAAGTGTTATCATTTTGAAATTGTTATAGTAAATTTTTTATTGTATTTCTGTATGTGTTTGTGTATTTGAAATAATACTCTCAATACTCAATATATTACAATAAATGTTTTTACAGACAGTTTTACATCCCTATATTAAAATTTTTTTAACACATTTAAGTAGGTACATAGAAAACTAAATTTATGTATGTACCAGTAGAGTTTCTGATTATTTAACAGTTTAAATTAATTATAAGTAAATCTTAGTGAGTGATATTTGTTTATTACCGCTTTACAGATATTCAGAATAGGGCGGAAAACCTTTCAAAATTAGCAGCTATAAAATTTACACAGACATTTCTGGTGAAAACCCCGCTTATTTGCAGCTGCTCTCACTGCCACCGGTAGAATGTTGAATATTTTAGCACTAGATAGTTTACAGATCTAAGATTTAAATTTGTACTACTATTTGGAATTTAAAAGTTTTTTCAACATTAGACCTGGTGGGGTACGAGTGATTAACATATTCTGTCATTGTGGGATTCTGATATACACAAGAACATACACTTAAGCCAAACAGAGATCTTATAGCAAGAATCTTTTCATTGTAAAGTCGACTTGTTGGAAACATTTTATTTTTTCTAAAAATAATTTTAAGAATATAGTTTTGAATTGTTATCAAGGGCTTTAGAGCATTTTCATAGGAACTTCCCCACACTATTATAGTATATCTAAGTAAAGACTCTACTGTGGCTTTGTATACACAAATTAAAAGATGTTCATTTAAGATTTCCCTAATCATATAAAATTTTCGAATTAATTTCCTAAGATTATTAGTTAATCTAGAAATATGCTGTTTCCACTTCAGATGTTAATCACCTATTACCCCTAAATACTTAGTAGATTGTACTTCTTTTATTTCATTTTCAATTCCATTTATTTTTATGGCATTAAAATTGGGACGAATTGCTGTTGTTAGCGAGAAAGCTATGTAATTTGCTTTGTCAACGTTCAGAGTCAATTTAAATGAGGTTTTCTCGTATACCTCTTCCCATGTTTCCCCTACCAAAATCACGACTGTGTCGTCAGCATAGAAGACCACCACACCATTACCCAACAGCATATCTGTTAAAGAGTTTATGTAAATTGAAAATAGTAAGGGACCTAAGACCGTGCCTTGTGGTATGCCTATTAGAACCTCCGAAGGATCACTGTATGTATATATTATTAACTTTATTCATTTGCTTTCGACGCAGCAGATAGCTTCTAACACAACACCCCTGACCCCATAAGACATCAAGAAGAAAGTCATGAGGCACCGTGTCAAAGGCCTTTGTCAGATCAAGGAAAGCAGCAAGACATTTTTTACCTTTATCAAGATGTTTAGTAATGGTTCTTATTACTTTAAATATGTCATCAGAGGCACTAATACCACTGCGAAATCCAAATTGGTTTTTGGCCAGAATGTTGTTAATAGAGAGAAAATTAGTTAATCTTTCCTTAAGGCATTTCTCAAATATTTTAGCAAAATTTGTTATGACACTAATTGGCCGGTAATTTGTAATTTTAGTTTTATCTCCGGTTTTGTAAATGGGGGAAACTATGGATGTTTTAAAACAGTCAGGGACAATTCCTGTTTCAAATATTGGATTAATTATATGTATTAGAGGGATAATCATGTTGTTATAAAATTGTTTAATTACTTTGGTCTGAACGCCATCATAACCCGCCCCGGCGCCGAACAGTTGTTTTTAAGTGGGTATATGTGTTTAATAATTTCACTCCTATCAACAGGCTTTAAAAACATCGAGCTTAATGATTTAAACTTTGAGAAGTAATCTTGGGGCGTTTTATTTCGTCAGCCATACTTTTAACTACATTAATAAAAAAAAATGGTTACATAATTCGGCCATATGTATCTTGTTCATAAAAGGTTCATCATTATTATTTCCAAGTTGTCTGAATGTTCCTTCTTTTCATTAACAGCATCTGAGATTATTCTATAAAATTTGTTAAAATCATGTTTGTGTGTACTTATTTGATTCTTATAATAATCAAATTTTTGTTTGCTTATTATTTTAGTCAAATTATTTCTGTAATTTAGGTTTATTTATTTATTTTTGTTTTCTAAACCATTTTTATTTAAGAATATTTTTTTTAAATTTATTCAGTTTCTTAATCGCCTGTGGTAATCCATGGTTTTAGTTTTTTATGCTCTGTATAATACACTGTTTTATGGCTTGTAGCCCTTTCTATAAATATGTCAATTTTCTGAATAAAATGTAATGCTGCAGTTTCTGAGCTATTTGTTTCCCAAACATCTTTCCAGCTTTCTCCCTTAATCAGATATTGAAATATTTCATTATTAAACATTGAGATTATCTTAGATAACTGCTTATTTTCGTTTTGGTTATTTTTACACGAGAAATTAATCATTATCGGGTAGTGATCACTTATATCATTTTGAAGAATATATGAAATCGGCTGGGATGAACTTGTCTTTAAACTACTTCCTACAAAAATATGATCGAGACACAAGCTGCTGGTTGATGTAACACTTTTGGATTCTGAATTTACTTTATTACATATATTTATGTTCATATCACCAATCAACAGCTCAGTTTGCTTTTTGTTCTTGTTTGAATAATAAATATCCAGATCATCAAAAGTTGCATGTTAGTGGAAGGTGGTCGATATCCACAAAGAATCTCGTAATTAATATCACGAATATTAAAGGTAACTTGATATAAGGTTACCCTTGAATTGTCAAGAGCGGAATTTATAACCGAGGCATTAATGTTCTTTTTTACATAGAGCACAGTACCATCATTTTTATTGAAATTAGCGTTATTATAATAAACCTTAAAATTTTCTGTATTATAGAGATTAATATTTTCGATAAACCAACTTTCAGACCGTGTAATAATATCACAAAGCTTAAAATTATAGGTTTCAAGAAATATTAGTAAATCATTAAAGTTCTTCTATATGCTGCGTATATTAAGGTGTAGCACATTCAATACATTATTATTTGCGGTAATTAATGTTTTAAGTATATCACAGTCTGTTGTACCTTGTAATTCCTCATCCAGTAGATCCAATTGGTCTCCAATCTCAACCTCTGAAGATATGTTAGTCGCCATAAGGACCACTAGTTATATAACTCACATTAAGTTTCTGGTTGTATCTGGTATTAGCTCGAACACAATTCGTGCACTTTTTATTAGAAGTTCTTGGGCAGCTAACTGTACTATGGTGCTCAGCACAATATCCACAGATTATTAACACTTTAGATTTAAAAACTTAGGCACCGATAATATCACTTATTTATTAATAACGAAATTAAATGATAATAGAAAAATATATTGAATACGTTTTTCACGCCAGACGACCTCCGAACTTATCGCTCGATTTGCTTATTCTCTCTGCTTCGAAGTATTACGTCTCTTCGCATTCGGTGATATTTCTTACAGGTGTTCTTTTTGTCAAGCTTAGCAAAAAGAATTGATAACAGTTCGGCCACGCTATCAAAGTTTACAGAATATAATATATTCTGTAAACTTTGACGCTACCTACTCCACGTCCTCGTGGTAGTTCCTAATTTTCTTTTACCTTTAAAAGAAAGATAACGCTCTGTAATTCAAAAGAAACATCGTAGTTCTTTTTGCAACATGTTAACCATTCTCTTTTTGGTTTTTTTTTACTGAATCTTATCAGCCCCTTAGGCGTAAAGGGTTTTTCTTTATATCGGCTTTGTCTTACGCTTTCGTTGCGTAAATTTTTAATCTATAATAAGTACGTACATTTGGACAAGCATTTACGTGATACTTGCGTTTATTTACGTGATACTTGCATTTCCTTTTATTCCCTAATATAAATCTTTGATCGTATTATTTATTTATGTATGTGTTTGTTTGATGCTAGCTAGCTTCTATATTTACCTGCTCAAAGCCTTATGCAAACTTACACCTTCCCACCAGCCATCAGAATTTTCGCAGTACATCTTGCCTCTTTTTTTTTCCTCGACCGAGCACAATTTTAGTATATATCGCGAATCAACCAAGACCGTGCTCGTTCGTGGTGTTACGCCATTTCCGCAACAAAACACTTTAATTTTGACGTATAATTAGGTTTTTTTTTTTTCATTAACAAAACAAAGAAGGCAAGTAACCTGCTCAGCTGCATTCTGAGGCGACGGAAAAATGCAAAACTGCACCGTCTTATTCCACTTTACTTTGTGGCGAATCTGCTTCAGATTCGGAGCTTACTACTACATTATAGGACTTAAGTTTGTCTAATGATACAATCCCTTTGTATTTCTTTTGCGATCTTATCGTGCCCTTCACGTCTTCAATTACAAATCGATCGTTGTCAAGGACCTTGGTTATTACATATGGACCGCTATATTTGGGCAGAAGTTTTTTGCTTTGTCCTTGATTATTTGCCTGTAAACTTCTGACGAGCACGTATTCGCCAGGATTATATACTTTACCGCGATGATGTCGTGAATCATATAGAGCTTTACTTTTACTCTGGGCGGTTTCTATCTTTTGGCTACTTTCTCTATTGTTGTGCCCAAATTATCATCGTAGTTGGGCTCTACGACCTCATTAGCTAACAACGCATTAGCTACACCTCGTGGAGAATACCCAAAAAGCAGTTCATAAGGGGATTTTCCAGTAGAGGAGTTTACACTGGTATTCAGGCCCCATCGTACCTTTTGAACCTGTTCATCCCATCGGTCTTCTTCATTCAATGAAGCAGACAACGAGGCTAAAATCGTTCGGTTATACCTCTCTACCTGTCCATTCGCTCTCGGAGTGGCTGTTGCATTTAGAACATGTTTAATATTTAAATTTTTACAATATTCTTCAAATTTCTTTGCGGTATAGCAGGAGCCTCGGTCACTGATGATTCTTCGTGGCACTCCGAAATTTGCAATAACCTCATCAAGAAAATGAAGCACCGGAATAGTCTTTGTGGACTGCACAGCTTTCATAAATACAAATTTTGTGAAAGCGTCGACAATGACTATAAGATAAGAGTTTTTTCTTTTTGATTTAACAAATGGACCTAAATGGTCAATGTGTAATGTATCAAAGGGCTCGGCGACCTTCTTGATCGGATGTAAGAAACCTGGCTGCTTTCCACCCGGTTCTTTATTGTACAAGCAATCCAAACAACAAGATATATACTTCTTTGTATATCTTCGCATGTCTGGAAACCAGTAGGACTTGGAAATAGCTGACAATGTCTTATCGAAAGCTAAATGTCCGCCACCGTCGTGGAAGTGCATTAAAATTTGTCTTCTTGCTCCTTTTGGGACAACCCATTTATTTCCTGTTTTCGTTTTTCGATATAATCTATTATTGACCTGACAGTACTCCTCATGAATTTTTTTATCTTCAATGTCTTCGGGTGTTTTCTGCAAGGAATCTAGAATGTAAGCACATCTGTCATCTGTGAGCTGCGCAGTAAGCACCCAATCTTCATGCTCGATGTTCACCACGCTAACTGTAATGGTTGATGTTTCTAAGCAATCTGGTGGAAAAACAGGGCTTCTGCTAAGAGCGTCCACATGTGACATCTTAAGGCCAGGCCGATATTCAACATCAAATGAGAATTCTTGAATGGAGAGCCACCATCTTCCAATTCTTGGTATTAAATCTCTTTTCGTTAGAGTTGTTCTGATGGCATTACAATCGGTAACCACTTTGAATTTTATTCCGATCAAATAAATCCTAAATTGTTTTAAGCAGTTTACCACAGCTAGGGTCTCTAATTCGTAAGAGTGGTACCGTTGCTCTTCTTTTGTCGTTTGTCTAGAAAAGTACATACATGGCCAAATAGAGTCATCTTGTTGTTTCTGAAGAAGGATACCACCTATACCCCATTGTGAAGCATCACAGTGAACTTCGGTTTGCAAGTCTGGATCATAAATTGCTAAGACTGGTCTTGATACAAGCTTTTCTTTAAGCTTATTAAAAGCACTTTGTTGTTCACTTGACCAGACGAATGCAACACCTTTTTTCGTTAAGGTGGTTAGGGGTCTTGCAATCAAAGCAAAATCCTTTATATACTTTCTGAAATAACTAGATAAACCTATAAATTGCCTAACTGTGTGCACGTCCGTTGGCACAGGGAACTTGGATACTGCGTCGGTGTTTCTTTTACCGGGCTGTATGCCATCTTTACTTATTTCGTGATCAAGGTATTCCACTCTTGACATAAAAAAATGGCATTTAGATAAACGTAGTGTAAGACTTGCTTTAGTTAATGCGCCTAGTACTTTTCTGAGATTATCGAGACCCTCTTGGAAACTTTGAGCTGGTAACAAAACATCGTCCATATAGGCCAATGCCTTACCGTATCTCATGTTACCCAAAACTACATTTATTGTCCTTTGGAATACCGCTGGACCATTAGTTACACCGAAAGGCATTCGGACATATTCGTAATGTCCATCCGGCGTCACGAATGCAGTTTTTGGTATTGATTCCGGATCCATTTCAATCTGATGGTAACCGCTAGCTAAATCCAAACTCGTAAAAAAAAAACAATCTTTCAGTTTCTCGAGAAAGTCATCCACTCGAGGAAGTGGAAATCGGTCCTTAATCGTTTTAGAATTTAGGCCACAATAATCTACTACCATTCTCTGTTCGCCATTTTTCTTCTTGACTAAGAGAATTGGGCTTGCATATGGCGAATTTGACTCCCTAATAATATTGTTTTCCAAAAGGTCATTAACGATATCCCTCACAACTTTTCTTTCGCTGTGTGATAAACGATATGGCCTATACACGATTGGCTTATCATCGGTTAATTTTATAGACATTTTCAAAATATCAGTTTTACCTAATTCTTTTGTAGTTTGAGCAAAACATAATCGAAATTCGTTCAATAAAGTAACCAATTCAGTTACCTGTTCTGAAGATAATTTATCATTGTAATGTATATCCTGAGCACTAAAGTGTTTGGCTTTCACTAACTTGACTGCACATAACATTTATGTGGCTATCCGTTAGCTCTTCAAAACAGTTAATTGATCGGACTAATAATTGATCTTTACTGACCTTTAGTTCTTGCTTGGACAAGTTGGTTACAGTTATGAGGCCTTGCTCACCCTTTGTGACACACCCATCAATGTAAAATTCTCTTCCGGGTTTGCTTCGTAGCCCACCAAGAACGTAGACATCCTCACTGGTCCTACCCTGTGACGTCACCTGAATAACTGCTATATGTCTTGACGGAATGACTACATCTTCTTCTGCCCATAATGGAATTTTTCTAAATGGAAGTTCTGGCGAGTCAAAACAATCACTTTTCGTGGGAATAACCCGTACATTTTTTCCATATACTAATACCATAATTTGAGGTTTATTCAACAAGGTTTGTCCTACTATAACTGGTATGGATTGCACGTGATCAGGTACCACTAAGTAATCCACATCGGTCTCTACTTTGTCGATACGGATGGACGTTTGTCCTTCTCCAACAACGGGAATTATACTACCACCATAACCTTTTACTACCAACTTACTCGGAGTGACATTAAGCTTAGCTTTCTTTGCTAAACTTTCCTTTATCAATACAGCTTTACATCCAGTGTCTAAATATGCTCGCGTCGGTATGTCATTCAAAATACAATCGAAAAAGTATTGCCGGCTTGATGAGGAAAGGCTAGACACAATATTGTTTCTTACGTCTCTGCTTTTACGTTTGCAGTCATTCGCACGATGTCCTAAACGTTTGCAGTTGGTGCAATGCATCTTTGGTTTCGGACAGTCTGGCGAAATGTGTCCTTTTTCCCGGCAATTGTAGCATTTCACTGTTTGTTTTTCGCCAAATCTATTCCGCTTTTGTGCTGGTTCGTCCGATCCTTTTTTATTGAAATCTGGTTTAAATGCCCTTTTTCCATAATAAGGTCGAGATGAAGGTCACAGTATCAGTTCGTTCTTCAGGTACATTAAGCACTGTCATATCGACTAAAGCAGTAGGAGGAGTAGCTGATCGCATTGATGTAGTTGCCCTATCATCACCACTCTGAACTGGTACATGCACTTGTGAACGCACAGTAATATTTGGCGTTTCCTTTTCCGCTTTATCTTTAGCAGGTTTGTCAGTTCTTTTTGAATTTTTAGTTTTCTTTTTTAATTCTTTTTACTACGCTTGTAATCATAGCTATCTGACACACTGGAATCTGAATCCATGTTTTTAAATAATACAATCAACTAGTTTTAAATAAAATCACCACAACGCTAAGTTTTAAACAAAAATTGTCTTTAAAATATCCAACACAAAAAAAATAGGTCGGCTATTATACATTAAGCCGTAAAAGACAATAAATAACAATATATTAAACTAGTATTTTCGTTAACCAGATCCATAAACATAAACACAAAAGAAAATCTAATGCTAGACGTAATGCCCACAAAAAAACTGGGAGCTGGTATTATACGTTAACCAGAAAAAGCATATAAACATAAACACAAAAGAAAATCTAATTCTAGACGTAATGCAAGAAAAAAACAGGGAGCTGGTATTATACGTTAACCAGAAAATTAATAAACATAAGAATGTATGGAGTACGGCAATTCACTTTAGCCACACGTAAGTAAGTACCTCAAAAATACTGTATGACTCAGATGATGAGTCTCTTTGTATTAATATTATACGTTAATCAATACCTAACATCTAAACCCTTTTCTTGTAGAAAAATTTAAACAATACATACAATTTAATTAGCGTTGTACATATAATCCATAGTGACACAAACACTGTTGCACGTATTAATCATTAGCTGTCCGAGAAAAACACATTCATTGTCAAAAAAAAAGTTAGGTAGGTAATTCGATAACGTGATTCAGATCCCGCCGCTGCAATATTAACACTTTAGATTTAAAAACTTAGGCACCGATAATATCACTTATTTATTAATAACGAAATTAAATGATAATAGAAAAATATATTGAATACGTTTTTCACGCCAGACGACCTCCGAACTTATCGCTCGATTTGCTTATTCTCTCTGCTTCGAAGTATTACGTCTCTTCGCATTCGGTGATATTTCTTACAGGTGTTCTTTTTGTCAAGCTTAGCAAAAAGAATTGATAACAAGATGTCCGTTGGCCTCTTGCATTGAGTTGTTTTATGATAATAGTCCTGGCACTTAAAGCATCGCTGTATAGAGATATCTTCATAAACTGGGCAGCTGTTCCATTCAATAAATAACTTTCCCCTGTTAATCATTGTGTGAAACAAGTCATGTGATGCTTGTTCAAATATGGTGTCTGTATTGTTATGTCTGTTCTCTTTTAAGTATGTAATAGTCAGGTTATCGTTATCACCTACAAAATTATATTGCTCACGAATACAAGTTTCCAAGTCATTAGCACTTAAGCAGCCACAATATCCCATGATCTTAAATCTTGGTAGTCGCATTTTGGTAACCTGGATTTCATAATCAGATAGGTTTTGTCAGCTTCCTGCTTAAAAAAAATTGAGGTCTTCTCTATTGTGACATTTATCTATTACACTGCCATTTTTAGTTGGTCTAATATTCTTAATTCCAATCTTTAAGTTAGACGGTATGACGTTTGTCTGAAGGTCTTTTTTAGTTTTCTCTGCACCTTGTGGTTCTTTGGGTATAATTAGTATGTTAGGAATATTGTCGACAGGTTTGGGATAACTGGGTGAGTTAGATAATTTTGTTTGTGTTATGCTACTATAAGAAGGGATGGTAGACCTCTTTTGAGCAGCAAGCTTTAAGTCCTTAATTCTACCTTTAAGTAGTGCTATAATTTCATCCTTACTATCAATAATTTTTATTTTATACTTCACAGTTTGACCGAGCAATTCAATTGTATCAAATTTCTTACATTTTTGGCATAAAAACCACATAATTCTTCCATTTCGAAGTTCCAATATCTCAATTTCAGAGGCTGTAACTTTGCTCCATGTTATGCATATGTTTGCGGCACAACCATCACACGGAAAATTTTTTATATTGAGCGATTTTTTTTTCTTTAGATTCATCGCATTCCATGTTCTAGTTTATTTTATGCTTTCATAGCATATTCAATGAATAATCTATTTTTCCAGTAGGGTGTAATTAATATGTGAGCTGGCAACAATGCATATACTACGACCTTTAAAACCGTTAAAACAAGTTTGTTTACACTTTATTTATGGCGGAAATATGTTGTTTTATCCTCTGTATCCACCCTCACCACTAACACATGTTTTAGTTTTCCATATTATACACTTCTTATCAATAAAAAAAGACCACAAACTATGAAAAAACCGCAATTATTGACCACAAACAAATGACGTGACTACCAACATTGCCGTTCAATAGCTCAATAAATAATGTGTTATAATAATGGGGCTAGCCCGTCAATATGTCGATAAATAAATAACTAAATATAGTAATCTTTATATGCCGACAACTGACATTTTACCACATATCAGTTATAGATTTGTTGATGAGTTCTATTTATTTTAATACAACATTTAGGCGCAAGGCTTTCATGACCTTAGTGATTTTAGAATAAATTAGTAAGTTCTCGCCGCATTAATCAATTTCGGACGTTCTGGATATATTTCAAAAATCAAAAGCATGTAGTTTCCTGACGTTTATTTCAGAAAAATTTTCTGACGTCCGTGTCAAAATTATAATAATAGAGCCCTTTATCTTTGCTTATTGCATCGTAGGTAATTTTTTCTACATTTTTTAGTTATCGAAATTTTAATATTATGCTATTTCGGATAAACGATTATTTGATAGCTGAAAAGTGCATGCTTGAAAAGCGGAATCATAATTTAGTACGTGGCCAGTTATATTAATGTCATTTAAAGTTTCTAATTGGCATATTAATCTCACCTGCTTTAGGATCAACCTTTGTAGAATATTCATGACAAATCCTGATAATCTTGGGTAACTTCCTAATGCTTGGATGACAGTTCTCATTAACAATGTAGGTATAGGAGATTGATCCATTAATTGTTGTAACACTACAGCTAGTACTTCTTGGGTATAAACCTAAAAATAATTAAATATTACCTATAATTGTGTAAACATAGGAAAACAATTTTAAGTGGTGTGTAATTATGCCACTATAAAAAATTTTAAATTTCATTTTATATGCTGCATTTAGCAAGAAAAGATGCTATATTTTGTGGCAAGAATTATTGAGTATTAACCTCTTCGGTTAATTAATTTTAAATTAATTTATTCGATTTGTTGTCAATAAGCTTAAGGTTGCAGCATTTATTAATGTAAATTAATTTTATTCTACATACAGGTTAATGATATATATGTACTAGCTTTTATAACACTGTTGTGGCCTTAATTAGCTATTTTGATCATCCCTTTCTCTTATGTTGTCCTCAGGCACTTTGTGACTATATTTATTTTAGTTGATAATCTGTGGCTCGCTTAGGTTTGATCAAAAAACTAAAATAAGATATTATGTTATTAGTCTAACTTTGCTTATTCATATTACATTAACTATGTTTGCTGGCCGTTCTGTATTTTTAAGAAAACCTACTTTTAAGCCTCATTAGATCCGTCAAATTCATATTTTACTTTCGGTTTGAATATTTCGCTTCTAATCTCAGGTTGATAACTTTTTGGAGGCACCAATTTGCTTCACTTCTAATCTCAGGCAGATAACTTTTTGGGACCACTGATTTGCTTAGAGATCCTGATATTTACCTTTTCACGCGGCCTGTTGTAACTTTTGTAATATTCGGTTGGTGGCCCTGAATAGTAGTAAAGGCTATTTTCCTATAATTGTTGCTGTCGATTTGGATTTTCAAAGGTTTATTATTTCGTCCAGGACTATTTCCGATAGTATTTATTGAAAATTTTTATTTCAATTCAATAATTGTGGCTTCCGCCGTCGTTTTACAACCATGATAAACGAGTACTAAGTCGTTTATTATCTTAAAATTATTCCTCCTATCGAATCGTTAGGCATTTCTCGGCACTACCACTTTTTCTGATTCGATGCTTTTTTCTCTAATTTCCTGGAAGGCATTTGACTGAAATCAGTGCCTCGTTCTTCTAGAAATACCCATCGGTGCTAAAGGAAGCGTTTTGGCTATTAGTGCAGTCATAGTGGACTCAACTTTTTTGTATTGTGTTAATACTATCCCAAGCAGCAAAATGTGCTAGGACTCGGGCACCATTTTCTTGTGTCCTAATACTGTCAACACTTTTCCGAATATTTGTGTTTGAGTAGAAACAGTGTGTTTTTTACATTTTTTTTTTGGTTGGTGTCGACACATTACCAACTCATTGTGTCAAAAGCAAGTGGGTATCTAAATCGCAACATCTTGATATGTTTCTAAAATGTCTCTTTATTGTATAAGTTTGAACTCGACAACACGATTTAGACACAGCTGGGTCGACGTTCAATCGACCCGGTGTATTTTGTTCTAAAATTATGTTTCCGCTTTGTTACTAAAATGAGTTGGGTAGGCACAATAATCCCCATATGGCTTCATTTTAAACGCGAAATTTTCGTTTTCTTTCTAAAATGTATAGAACGGACGCATTAAGTTCCATACGGATCCATTTTAAAAACATAATTTCCATTTTGTTGCTAAAATGTGTTAGCTCACCTAACTTCTTCAAAATGTATGTAGACAGAGTGATAATAATATCGTGTTATAAAGGTAATTTATTGTGAGAATTCAAAACGTTTCCAGAAAAATGCCCCAAATTATAAAAAAACTGCTGAGCGAAATGTGTATAATACAACCTACTACCGTTGTGTACAAAAGAAAATGTAGGAAAGCCAGAAGAAATTGTTAGAATTCATGAAAGAAGCAAAAAAGAAGGTACACAACAGATATCACCTTCGTTAACACAGGAAAATGGAAATTCTGCACTTAGCAATGAAAGTACAGGAAACCATTTAAATCTGTATCTGCCATGCACTACTAACTCTGAAAATGTGGAATGTGTTCAAATCGAGACCGAATGGAAATATTTCGATACACACAGGGCGCATTCTAGACATAATTGCTTCTGATATATGGTCATTGCTAACATAGGCACATTTTGCCCATATAATAAACGCGGCTGCCTTACAGGCTACCAAGATGTAACTGCGTGGCCAGATAGTCACATTATAGCAAAATCTTGATGGATTATTGGAAACATATGTCTAAATTGTTTCCCCATGGTTTAATCCCGGTTCTTATGTGCTCCTATATGCAATTTTTGGAAGAAATTTATTCACTTACACAATACATAAATACGCCATGTTTTGTTAAAAAAAATCCAGCATGGTCGCTGAAAAAAAGTTTCTTCTTTAATGTAGTAAGTTTTTGGCACTATTTAGAGCGAAACGTATTAAGTGTGCTGCCCTAAATCATAATAAATATATTGGAATCTACTTTTGTTAAAAATTCAGAAAAAAAAATTATATAAAAAAAATTAATTAGTTAAAAATATTCGTTAATTTGTAAGCCCGTTTGCTTTTTTTGAGGCAATGTGCCAACTATTATCAGTAAATTTGAGTCCGCAATACAAATTAAAGTCACGTACACGGAAAATGCCCAAGCATTATATAAATACGACCATTTTATATACGACTCAACAGGAAATACAATGACAATATGTAACTTCGCATCTGCAGATGAATTAGAGACAAATAAACTCCTTTAATTCCGTGTCCACTATATACCCAGAAATGCCCAGAATGTTTCAAGTAGAAATATAATTTGTGTCTATTTGAGTTTATTTTGATACACAATGAACACCCAAATAATATTTGTGTGTAGATTTTGTAACTATAAACAGGTCACAGTATACTGTAATATTTTGGAAAAAAGATTAAGTTCACTTTTGGAAACATAATGGACACAACATAATCATTTTGGGGACAAAATAGAAACACTTTAGACACACTCGAGACACATTTTAGCCCAAATTAAGGCACATTTTAGACTAAGTTTTGGGTATATTTTGGGCGTTATTTGGTACACATTTTTATCACCATTTTGGTCTCATTGCCCACTCGTAATGGTGCAAAGGTCGACATTGTGCCTTAAAAATGTGAGTCCCTAATCAGTGCTTGACACTACCAAGTGATTGGTATATTCGTACTGCACTAGACGCTTTCCGAGCTCATTTTACAAAACCGAGGCCGTTTATCCTCCAGCAACCTTCCAACTCGAGAGAGGGTTTTACCACTGAGTGCCATTCCAAGTTTTATCACCGGGCTACCCCGCTGCAGTTTTATCACCAGGCTATCGAGTCCACTGCAAGTACCTGGTTTTTGCCTACAGGTGCCCGGCGCCTCCACCAAAGGTACTTCTTTTGCCCGTACTGCGGAGCTGGGCAGTCTTACCAGCAGCCGACCTTCAACCGGATCTAAAGGGATATCGTTGCTATTATTATTTCCTTTGTTTTATAAATATAAGTTTAGCAAGCTTTAAGATGGATTAATTTCCTTTATTCATTTATTTTTCTAGCCGACTGTTATAATCGCTCGCTTTTAAAGATCCTTTACACAAATACTGCACTATGTAAAAATCGACCTCTCCTATTGGTCGATCCATCTCGTATTACGATATGTCTGCGTGATGCAATCGGTTTTTATCAAGAGCTTTCGTGGTGTAGAGGTTTAGATCGTTGGGTCTCACCTGGAAAACGCGGGTTCCAACCCTGTTGCTTTTTTTTTTTTTTTTTAAAGATGTTTCTAAACAGCTTTTTTTTTGATTTTGGGTATGGCTTGGGTTAGATTAGGTTAGCACCTGGTTAGTTTCCTTTTCTTGAGCCCCCGTAGCGAGCGAAGCGAGCGGAGGGCCATGCGGATCGACCAATGAGAAAGGCCGATTTTTATATAGTGCACTATTTGTGTAAAGGATCTTATAATGCTAATCGCTCTTAATATAAATCATGCATTGACGGCCAAGCTTTAAGATAGCTTTCATTAATTTTATTCTTGTTTATTTACTTATCTAGTCGATTGATTTAATTGATGAGGCCTTTATTAATTGATATTATTTTTGCTACATTGATAATTAGTGCAGCTACTAGTTCAAGCATACGTATATGTAATAATCCTAGGTAAACCAAAGTGATCACTTCGGATTGTAGTGTTTAGAGGTGTAAGACATATTGTACCCTCATTATTCATTATCTAATAGTTTTTTTGTCATTCCTTTGCTTTAAATTGCTTTTAAATGTCACTGTAAGATTGCTGCTGTTTGAAAAAAAAACTTAGAAGCCAATAGATTGATCCTTAAATGTAGATTGTGTTTTCTTGTTAAGTTCAGATTGTGTTTTCTTGTTTGATAAACGTGCTTAACAACCCCGTACATCACCAGCGGAGCTTTTCGAGTTTAGCTGGTAAGAACTGGTGACACTCTTGAACTCCACTCCTGGAGCCGGGTATTGCAAACACGGCTCTCCGGTGTTCTAATTAAAATTTTTACTTACTTACCTTTTAACTTTAATAAGAAAAGCGTGTTGCAAGTGATATAAATACGAATTCGCCATTACTCATTCTTCATAATAATTTCAGCATCTATGCATTCCATTCAGATTAATTTTAGTATGCATATCTACTATCAATCGACGTTGTAAGTTTTTTTACGAAGGACAGGGGTCAAACGGAGGATGGTGTCTGACATAATGTGAGCCAATTGAATTTAATTTTAAAATACTGGCCGCAGAAATATCAATAAGAGGAAATAAGGAAAAATGATACTATTGGCCCTCAAATAACTTAATTCTGGATAAAAGATGGAAAATAATTTCTGACGTTGCCAAATTTTAACGAAATTTATAAGAAAACTAACATGGAAAATATGAAATAAATATTCCTTAAGTAACCGCGACACATAAAGTCCGGAAAACCGATTTTATTTAACAATAAATTAATAAATTCACTAATTCGAAGTGTCTCGACACAAATAATCTTATGAACCAAATAATAAATAATTTTGCTTGTATTTTAATGCTGTTTATGTCTTCGGTCTCCAACATTTTGATCATTCTCACAATACCTTCATATTTCATCAAACATATGGGGCTGACAAAAGTCGTTTTCCGTATCTTTGTTTATCTTTAATTAATACTCGTTTATTTTCTCTTTTGGCCACTAAGCATTATCTCCTACAAACTAGGCCAACTAGCTAATATTAAAATTAGCAGCGACGTCATCCTAAGTGGTCATTACTTTTTTGCCATAAGAAAAGCATTCAGAGGAGCCCAGTAAAAGTATTGATTATTTTATCGCGCCTACTTCCGTATTTAACGTTGATTGCCACGCTGGCGCTGGGCAACTGGAGTTCCAATTTCCATCTAGCCGTCTCCGATCTATTCTGTATCCAGTGCTGCCAGATTGGGCGCTTTATCACAATTTGGGCTACTTCTCACTGTAGTTTGTCACAAATTATTTTTCAAAGAAACGTAAAATATTTGTCTTGGATTACAATTAACAATATATTAGATACTTAATGTAAAAGTTTGCTTTGGTATATTATAGTATAGTTATATTAAATATAAAAAAAAGTGTGTGCACTATGTGCGCATATCTGAAGTGAATCTTCTTAAACTTAAACGCCCTAACCTTATACATATCGTAACGGATTTGGTTAAAAAGTAATTTTTTTAAATATACCACTCAATTAACAAAAAGGGAAGGCCTTAATGAAAAAAAAATATTCTTCACAAAAGTTTCGCTTATGTCTTGACAAGGTAATAGAGCAAATCCCATACTTTTTGCTTGTAAACTAACAAAGATATCACAATAAAATCTTATACATATCGTAACGGATTTGGTTAAAAACAAGTTTTTTTAAATATTCCACTCAATTAACAAAATGGGAAGGCCTAAATGAAAAAAAAAAAGTAAACTAACAAAGATCACAATAAAATATCGTAACGCTTTTTCGTGCTCTCTCGCCGTGTCGCGACCTTCAAATTTTACTCCCGGCGCGCGTTAAGAAGTTTCACTTCAATAAATATTTAAAATCCGAAAAGTAAATATATAAATACCGGAAAGTGAAGCGTAACTGAATCAACACCTTAAAGAAAATAAACGTTGCTAACACCAACAACCTAATTATTTTCTATAAATATTTAGTTCAATTTAAAAACATAATTTCAAATGTTATTCAACAAATGCTGTAAAAATTAAAAATTAATATACGTTAAAATTTTAAATAGTTTACATCCCAAATAATGTATGAAACTAACTCTACCGACCCAGACGAGATTTGCAATTCTGCAAATTCGTAACAATATAAGGCCCTGCGTACAACAATTTTTTATCATTTATTTTTTACGCAACCACCAACGCAAAAATATTTATTATTTGGGCTGTCGTTAGCCGTTCGAGGATTACGAGACGATTCTTAAAAAAATCTGGCAGCACTGCCTGTCAGTTGGTTGCACTGATCTATACAAAATCAGTGGTTGTTGGTAGCGTTCTTTCGACGTTCGACCGGATTCTTAATTGTTCTTCGATTTTCGTTTGATTTTCGGTGAATTTCTTTATAATATTAGTACTTTAGTGTATTTAAATTTATGCGAACAATGCCGTCCAGATGCTGTGCACCAGGCTGCCGTGAAAACTACCCGAAAGGACCCAAAGTTCATGTTTTTAGCTTTCCAAAAAGTGATGTCTTGCAAAAGAAGTGGTTTCAAGCTATTCCGTGTGTCAGTTACATTTTTCCGCAGGTAATATAATTTGGATTTAGCAATTAATTGGTGGTCTTTATCATATCTCTGTTCGCCAGCTATATGAATCAGAAAAAAGGCTAAGAATTCAATCTTTATCATCATTAAAATCTAAACCAACAAATGCCCTAAAACCTCTGTAGAAAGCCATAATGAAGAACTAGCTGGAAATATCTTGATAAATAAATTTGTACCTCTTCAAACAAAACATTCGGTCGCAGCAAACAATCCATGTTCAACAGGTCTGTCATGTGTGAAAATGAATCCTTTAACGCTGAAGCCCAATCTCTCCAGAGCTCTCCTGTTTTTGGAACTTCCGATTTTTCTTCTACAAGTCAGGTTTTAAGCAAACATTATGCGGTCGAAAGGGAAAGTAGCACAAAATTTAAGTTGGGGATAGTAAAGCATCTACAAGGAAATCTGCGATTCTGAACAGGAACCTTTTTCTTCAGGATCTAGTGATGAGTACAACCCTGATGATGATACTAATAATCGTGATGATTAATTTGGAGATATTAATGTAAATACATTTTTTGAACTTCCTGAACATGAACCCCTGTCATTAGATAACTCATTAAATTCCGACTATGTTATCAATTTATTGCCCAATATTACAATTACACAGTCTTATACAGAAGCTATAACATCTGAAATGACAGTAATCACTTATTTAAGTGGATATTGCTGTCATATTGTTTTAAAAAAATTTAGTTGTGAATTTTGCAAAGAAAATTTAACTTTAAATGAACCTTGTGTTGTAGAAGATTCTTACAATTTAATTAATTCCTTAAGTCGTGGGGTTCTTTTATATCCTCATGAAAAAGTAGTGGACGTAGTTTCAACAGCCTATATTATATTTAAAAAACTGATTAATGAGTTCGAAGACACATTTTTAGATAGTTACAATAAAAAGTCTTTTCTTTGTGAGCTGTTGTTAAACTATCTAAATCAAAACAGCCTTTTGACTCCTTTTGAAAATTGTAAAAATCACCTAAAAATTGATGTTTCAAAAATTTTCCTAAGCAGCATTTCAAATACACTTCTTAATAATTATTGTTCTAAACATAATCATTTAGGTAAAAAGAAAAAAAGAAAACTGGAGACTTAATAAATAAATATTAGACCCCAATAATATATCGAGTAATAACCCAATCTAACACAAAAAAGTAAAATGTGAAACCTGTATAAAGCTTTCATGTTTTATCATAAATATTTGAATATTGCAAGGTTCTTTGGATGGAGAAAACCGAGGAGAAAACACACTACCAAATTTGACATTACTATTACCTATTATGACACCTTTATACCTATAGTGACATTTTACCACCTATCTATTAAAATAGATTGGTGGTATCTAGTTTCAGTTTATCAAAATAGATTCTATTTTGATAAACTGAATATTCAAAGGTTTTTGCTTTGAACTTTCGTTTTTCTTTAACAAAAATCGAATGAGGCGCGTCTAAGGGCTGAGTTCATGACTCGCATTTTTTTAACCGGAAGCCCTTAAATATTATTTATGTATGCAGAAAAAGGTAAGTAAACTGCAATTTAATTTTTGATTAAAAAAAATGAGTAATACACATTTTCAGTCATAATAGTCGTGCTTAAAGTAATATCAGCTCGTAGGAGGTATTCTGTTAGGCCAATTACGTTTCAAACTACATATAAAAAAAGTTAAATTTACAAAAAGCAAGTTTTTGTTATACTGTTAATACGTTCGGCCCTGTGAAATTTTAAAAGAAATTGCACATTTCAATATACGCCTGTAAATAAGTTAAAACCACTTTGGATGACGTCACGCGCAAGCCGTCAGGTCTAGTTGTAGGAGGTAATACACTAAGGCTCGACGCTCATAAAGTTTGAACCATCAAGTGAACTCACGCCCCTAAACCACCGAACAAAAAAGAACAAATAAACAACGTAAGAAAGTTATAATCCGATAACACTCTCAGATAATGCCTTGGAGTAGACCCCCATAAAAACAAGATTATGCAGAGCCGTTTCGGTGGACATGCCAGTCCTATAGTCGTGCGGATACGAGTAAATGGGTTTCTGCGTTAGCGGTTCACCCCTTATGTGTGCCTCCACCATCTTCTCCTCTGCCTTCAATAGACAAGTAGACAAACTGATGGATTTAAAAACTTTGCGGTCTCGTAACTGTTACGACTCGGTTCAATTATAAACGGCAATCGAGCCATTTTCCAGGCACTGGGAATACATATCCAAGTGACAGACGGGTCCGAAAAAGACAAATTAGGTGTGAGAGTAATGGCTCGAGACCCTTCTGAAGAATAGCCGGAAATATGTCATACGCTCCCGCAGTTTTGAGAGGGCCAAAATAATTAACAACTCATCTTACTGCATACCTTATGACCGCCCACTCTCCAAAAGAAAGTTTCGGAAGAGCCTAGCAGCATCCGGCATGTTATCAGAGTAGATTCTCAAGGAAGCCCTCTTAGAACTTTGCCTTTGTGCTGAGCAATTTTGTGTTCCTCCCAGTCACCAAGTTGTTGAGAACATCTGGCTCTATAAAAATGCCTTCGGTTTTTTCGAGGTCCGAGTTTCACCAGGGTGCCCTCTTGTTGCCTTGACAACTTCGAATTCGATAGTTGCCTCATAGGAAGTCAGCCTGCTGTACAACATTAGCGACTTTTTCTTCTTGCAGATTTTCCGGCATGGCATTCGCGTTCCGAATCCTTCTGAGCTCCATGAAGGAGGTTCATCAGATGGTGGTGGTTCATTAGATCAGATGTAATCTCCCTAACCGCTGGTACAAATGGTCCCAGCGTCAAATTAATGACCTGCTGCCTTTGTATTTAGACGAATGTCGAGATTGTCCCCTGAAGACTTCGAAATCAGTGGTGTTCGCATACTTCAGAAGTGCTCTGCGCCTCGAACCCGTGTCCTCGTTTGCAATATGCTCCATGTCGTAAGACCGAGTTGGTATTTCGGCGCAGCGAGTCGAGCCTTCACATGGTATAGCGTCTATTTTTGACACCGCACTTTCTTCTGCCGGCGAAGAGTCCTAACCTTTGTCACACATGTGACAAGAAACACCCCAACATAAGCCCTCTATTTCTAAAAGTCTCCAGTGAAACTTCGTTCCCATTAACCGCAGGGAGAACCCTATTGGGTTCCAACATTCGATAGTAAGGGCATACTACAAAGGGTAGCCCTGAGTGTTCTTCCTGCTGAGGCGTCTAAGAATATCAGCGGTTTCGTCTCGTAATATATGGACGACCGCCATCACCCTTATGACTTTCAGAACATTCCTCTGGATTTTCAGAGATGCTCCTTCCCAGAGAGTGATCAGTGGAATGGTCCCCTCAATTCACTTTAAGGTCCACTGGTCTTCGCAATTTAGATCATCGGAGGCCCCCGAATCTATGAAAGGGCCCATCCTTTGCCCTGAGGCTAGCAACCACATCTTGCGAAAAGGAAATAGTACCAATATTAACGGGTCCCTTTCCGGCTGATTGTCTTGCCTTGATTCAAGAGTACTCCTATCAGATCCAATAAGTTTTATCCAGATCGTCTGAGACTCTCCATGAGCTTATTTGGGTCGTGATTTTCCCTTCCCAGACAACATAGTATGCAGGCCAGAAGACTTAAGGCCCTTGGTCCCAACCTCTGAACGCCCACGATAACGCTCTGAAAGGATAGTTCATCTCCGCAGAGCCGGCTTACGGAGGTAAGACTTTTAAAATCCTTCGCCCAAAATTAACTCCCTTTTAACGTAAATCGCGCACTATTTTTTCTACAAATATTGCAAAAATAGTGCTCTTTTTGACACAATCTTTCAATGCTAAGAGTATTCCTTTTAACATTAATATTAATAGTATATAATATTTTATACTGGTGCCAAACAATTGTACTTTAGACACTGGAATGACACATTAAAAGGTTTTAGTATTACAAATGCAGCAAATAAATTACGGACCAATATCTTACGGAAGTTTTAAATGGAAAGTTAATGTAAACATGTCGAAGGATGTCGGCTGGCTTTTTTATCCGGAATTTATTGTCCGCAACTAAACATATTTGCATAAAATAGTTAGCTATATATTATAAACAGAAATTATCTTAAAAAGTTGCGTCTTCAAACCAAAAAGTTAATAATTATTTCATCTTTGTATCAGATGATCGGCAATGTTTTATTGAGAATTTCTGGATAAGACCTCTTCGGCTCTGACCTTAGCGGTAAATTGCGCAAGTGAGAATTAAGTGATCTCAAAGAAACTGAAGAAAGCAAGAAAATGCTTGACGTTTTGAGGAACAAGTCTGCGGTCGTTGTAAGTAATAAGCAACAATTTTACTTTGTATCAAAAATAATAACGTTGCTTGTAGGTAATAAACAATTTTATTAAAAGCAGTACACTACGATAAAGCCCCAATGTAACAAAAGCGTGAGGTTTTTTTATTCAGAACTTCCCTCAAATTTTGAAATTAATGACAAATAATAGCTTATGAAAAACTGCAATAAAAATGTGCCATCCGTTTCGATTTTAGTTGAGCTGGAGTTTACAAGCTCCAAAATTGGCAAAATGTCAAAATCTTGGAAATCGTTGAATATGGAGTGGTGTCCAGATGGAATGTTTTGAAATCTAAACACACACCGTTTATGATGTCCTATACCTACCTTTAATATCTTTTGAAATATTGACTTCAACAGTCAATATTTCAGGGACTCTAAAACCGGTTTAATTTGGATTTAAAAAATTCAAGAAAATCTAGTCTTTGGATAAATCCAAAGTTATTGTCAAACGATTTCATTCAAAAATAAACCCCTTAGATAAAGCCCCAAAAAGTTGCAACAATCGATATTACAAAAACTATTAAAGTTTTCTTCAAATGGTCATTCGACATACTTACTTGTTTTTCTTGCATGCATAGTGATACTGATTTAATGATAGTCTTTAAATCTGCCTGATTTGTATCAATCAAATGTAAACCAACCAATAATTCTGTAGGGGAAATAGGACTATCACCGTGTAAACCTAGAAGTCTATTGAACACTTCTCGCACCACCACTGGATTCAATTTTATAAGTTTTGGAAGGGCTGCTATTATCTGCAAAAATATAAAATTCCATATTTTATATAAATACTAAAATTTCTAAACCAAACTATGCAACTTGGAAGAAAATAGCTCAAATATTCCAATCTTAGTTATTCATGTTCTGATTGAAGAGGAAACTACATTCCAGTATAAGTGTAAACATTAACGAATAAAACAAATAATAAAGAACTAAGATTGCATGCATGCAATGTGTGAGTCATAGGAATAACAGTCCCAACATATGACCCTGCATCAATATCCAACACGGTTGAAGTAGGACCCTGAAAGTAAGCAACAGGTTTCCGCACATACAAGTATGTACCAACCGAACTCCTAAACGATCGATATATCGTAAAGAAGACTATCTTGGGTTGCTTGATGATTACTATAATTGGTGACTGGTATAACAATGCCATCACCAATTATAGCAATCTTCTGATCAACAAATAATAATAATTGATCAATCTTAAGACCTACATACATACATACCTCTTGTTTAGACAAGCCAGTCAATACAGGAATAAGGAACCGAACATCAGACACTTTCGTATTATAAAGTTCCTTGACTTTTTCCACCAGTTCCGAACTAGGCATTCCCTTATCAGTCAAAATATGAATGACTCTTGTTACCAATGTCTCAGAACCCTTAACGCACTCTTCAACTAGTTTTATTAAGTCTGGACAGTCCATTCCCATAGCTCTAACTGGGTTTTCAATTAGTCGGAGAATAATACGCTTAATGTCCGCACTCGTTTGTACATAAACCTAGAATAAAAATTCGATATTGATAGGCAAGCTATTTGAAAAACAGCTCCTTTGTGAAGTATCCA
>MU182142.1:362796-382625 GCA_016904865.1 Pissodes strobi
GTCAGGTTTATTATGTTTACACTTTCAATCGCCAGAAAGAGATTGAAAATCAATGACAAATATTGCCGACAAATCTCGAAAATTCTGTGAAGAGAATTTGAACAAGAATGTAATAATAAAAGGTGATCTTACCTTAGCCAAGTCATGGATTAAAGACGTATTTACGGGCAACATCGAAATATATGGTAATAAGCAGGCCTTGATAAAATCGTCACCCCAAGTGTCGCTCTTGATACGGCCCTGATTTTCTCCACATAAGCTGTCTGGAGGTTTAGACAGCTAAAAATAAATTTAATAAATGAACGATATGAAAAATTTAAGGTTGGATAATTTGCTGCTTTTTCAAAGCCATCTATTCAAAATAGATCCACTAGCACATTACCTAAAATTTATATATTCCACTTAGGCGATCCAACGATCAACAGATTCAATACTTATTATTTTAAATTGCATTACTAAAAACTGACAAATACAAATACAATTTGTTGAGACAGCGCACCTAGTAAGTTAAAAATATGCAGATAAACTGAACATTCAATTTATTTAATAACGTAAGGATCGTCTAGGATTAATTTCTCTAATATTATATATAAACAAGTCAGAGGAATTTATATTTTCACATGTTCCTACCCCATAATTCACATAAATACGACATTTATGTAGAATATCTGGAATATAACTACCTACGCAAAGACAACATTTTACTCTGAAACCTCACCCTCAAAAATTCTAAATTCATTTTAGCGAATTCCTCAATGATAAGTCTAAGATCAAAATGTTTATGCAGATCCAAAACATGTCCAATAGCAGCGTCCCGCACCATATTGGATTCGTAGGTTGTATAGGACAAAAGAGCATTCAGGAAAGTTAACTGTTTTGGTGGTTTTCTAAGGGTTAGATCTCTGAGCAGTCCAAGCGCCCAACCTAAAAACAAAATTAGTTAATGTCGATACCAAAATAAATCTAATACTCATGTGTTACAAATTTACAGCTTGTATGGAATTGACCCACTCTCATTATTCAAAATTTTGTTTCATGGATTATACGCCAAAACGTACTTTTGCGATGTCTGCAAAAACTTGCGTCTTAAATTTGCAACTTGTTAGTCTAATTGCCTGTCAATATCCACTAATCCTCTGCCTCCTTTTTACCGCGGCAATGTTGTTCGAACTAGGATGACGTTTGTGTGATTATGTGCCTAACTACTAATTATTACTTTTTATATCATCATTATTCAATTATGAAATGGATTGTTTTCTCAACTGGAAGAAAATCTCGTGCGTTTATTGCGAATAGATCGCACATTATAATGCAGAAGCCCTTTTTTCTCACATTTGGTGAGTTTAGCCCTTTTTGGGGCGCTAGTTTCCTTAGGTTTAAAAACTTAATTATAAGTATCTCCTTTGGCCAAAAGTTTGTTTCATGTCAATAGGCACTCCAATTTTGAACGAAGAGTATTTTGATTCTCTCTGGGTCCTTATTTTCTGGCACTCATAATGTGCAATCTTATTTGACTTAAGGTAGTTTTCAATTTCAGCAGATGTTGTGTCCTTCGTCAGGCGGGACAGGAACAGCCAACTATAGTTTACTACATTAGCAACTTTTAATTCAGGAACATTTTCCTTATTTCCCTCTATCGTAGCCGGTCTTATTTTTGGGTCAATTTTTGTTTTGTGTCGGATGATTTTCCAACCTTCATCATCGTCGGTGTTTTCTTCAGAATTTCCATACGTTTCTTGCTCTTTGTTTCTGTTTGTGGGCTGATTATTTTTGTTTTTCCTGTTTCGTACTTTTCAGGGTCGCTCTTGTCAACATCAGAAATTTTGGTTATGTTTGCCGATCTTCTTTCTCGATTTAATGGGCTTACTGTATCGATATTTCCTTGAGTGTAATCGATATTTTTACAGTCGTCATTTTTACCGTTGGTGACACTGTTTTGAGTTTGCGATTGCGTGTTTAATTGAACGCCTACGTCGCCGACAATGGAGGAATGGACGACGAGTGGAGGATTTGGGGGAAACGGGGAAGAAAACTTAACCTCTTCGACGATTTTTGAATTCCTGAGAAAATTTTCCAATTTTTGTTCCAAATAGTGGACCATCTCACGAAGAAGGTCGTTTTCTTGCAATTCGAGAACCAATGTGCTGAGAAGGCCATTATTTCTTGAAAATAATTTTATTTTTTCTTGGGCTGTCAAATCGACGTCCCTGCTATAATCGCAATCCGCACAAATTAGCTCGTTTAGACTCACAATTTTGAAACTGGGACAGAGTGGAAACACTTTTCGCACTTTACACATTTTACTGTTCCTTTCAATTTTTTCACGCAAATAGTACAACATTTTACGGAGCTTACATCACGTACGACAATATCGTCTCCATCTTGGATGTAATCTCTTATTATAACCTTATTTAAACATACCTGACCGCTTGTCATCTCTACAAATAATTTTAATTTCCTCAAGCGCTTCATCAGTAATTAGAGGAGCTTCGAGTAACAACCTCGACAGAATTATAGCATCGTGTGAGGATGATTGAATAAAGCTACACAGCAGAATATTATAACACTCTTCTGGTCTTACACCTTTCCGCAGTGGTGGAATTCTTGCAAATCCCTAAAAATCAATACATAATGTAACCAAAATTAGTTTTTTTTTAGAGCTTTCAGTAGTTACTATTTTGTACACTGGTGCGTTTTACTATATTGTAACAAAGGATAAAATTCCTTCTATAATAAAATTACCGAGTATGATATTATTTACTGACGTTTTTAATTAATTTACAGTACATCGGTACTACAAATAACACATAGGGCTATCGGCCGAGATCCTTAATTAATTAAACTTAAAATAAGAGTTAGATGTAAATATAAATATAGGAAAATAACGTAATAATCAGAAGATCGATATTTTAAAAACATATACAGTTATGTATAGAACGGATAGTTAAATTTTCCTCTTAAAATCAATGATTCATAATTACCTATACTACCACTACTTTCAACTTCGATTAGTCACTTTAATGGCTTGTTATATTAATCAGTGTTTTGAATGTGCCAATGTCAGTATGATATTAATAGATGTATGGCATTCAAAACATTGATTACTTTATAAGTGACCAATCGGAGTTCAAAATAGTGGCCCTTAGGTCTTAAGAAAAAATTCAAGAAACATGTGGTAGAAATTCCGTAAAAGTAGCAAATTAATGGAGCAGCGAAGCTCGATGAAGTTGAATTTCCAATTTGTGTGTTGTGCTGTATACACAAAATTATTGTTAAAAATGCTTTATAAGTTTATCGCTATGTCTAGGCCCTCATAATAAATGATTGCATCCAAGGCGGCATTCAAGCTTACAAGAGTTAGGTGTCGAATATTGACCGTTGGTAATCAAAAGAAAAATGGATTTTATTTGTTCGTCTTAACAACTAACATAATATATACAATTGAAAAGTATTTGCCTGTGTAATGCTGTATTCTTCAAATAACCATGCCAAAGCAGTATCTACGTTTGATCGAAGATCGGACAATAGGTGCGTTAAAATAGTTTCACGGACAACTGCATTGAAGTTGGAAGCCAATGTGGTGATAATCTTTTGCTGCAAATTCTTGTTTTTGGTTTTGTCACAGCGTATTAGCCTCTTCACTGAAGATACAAGCAATTTCTCTTTAACATCCCTCTTTAGTGGTTTTGTAATTTCAGCAAGTTTCAGTGATTTAGTTTTGGGTGGTTTTTTTTCTTTCTTTGCGGGCTGAAATAAAGAGATTTATTTATAGACTACAAAAAAAACTAGCAAATTCCATATTTTATAAAAACATAAATGTCATCCTTAGTCAAATAAAATATTTTTGGTTACTGTAATGCCCGGTTTTTTAATATATACTTATTCCACGGTAATACCATCTTATGTTAAACGACTGAACAATTGTTTTTCTGCTAGCAAGAAATATTGGCCATTCTTTTTCATAATCTTGAAAACTTCTATTCAGCATGTAGGTGCTTGTCCCAATGAATTAATTAAATGGCAAAAACGTGACTGATGACAATACCTTATGTTATATGAATTGATTAAAGCAACCATAAATTAATCACTGGAATCCGTATCTATTCGACTCTGCAAACATCTGGTACATATACGGGAATATATTCTGGAATATATATCCCAGACATGTTATTTCTAGAAAATATTGTTACGTTTTTCCCGTGGGTTCTTAACAGAATTACAACTGAACTGAACTGACTCGACTGACTGACTAATATTCGCCTTAGGTCTGCTTATATATAATCTTAAATCTATCACGAATATTCGGGAAGTATTCCGACGCCACTCTATATGATCTCGACTAGGCCATCGAGATAATTCCAGCGATCCCGAAACTTCGCAGCCGGCCGGGCGGCGATGACTCATACATAAACACGGTACGCTACAAGGCAAGTTCTATAGGGTAGCACAAAAACGTTCGGATGGTTGTTAGGCTAGCCGTAACATTACCTCCCTCTTAATTCTGATCGTCCCGATCAGCTACTTCATGTCCGTGATATGCTTTCAACCTGTCGAGGTGGACAACTTTCAGTTTGCTTCTGGGGCTACGCTGAATTCTATACACAACGTCATTAATTCTTTTGATGACCGTATAGGGTCCTTCCCATACTGGTGCTAGCTTGGGAGATCTTCCTGTCTTCCTTTGCGGGTTATATAACCAGACTTTATCGTTCATCCGAAAGCCCCTAGAGTTAGCTTGGAGGTCATATCGAGCCTTCATTCGGTCACTAGCGAGACGTTCAAACGGTAGTCCCACATCATTCTGTTTCATCTTCCCACTGGATCTTGTCTGAGGTCATTGACTTGAGGCACAGGTTGAACACTGCTGGCACCATGATTTCACATCCTGGCAGTAGTTGACCCAGTAAAATCTGTCGCGGATCTTGTCAATCATTCCGTTAACTCCGAGATGAGCACCAAACTTTCTATTATGTACTTCATCCAGAACTTCCGATACCCTCTTCCTTGGTACCACTAACTGCGTCTTCACTACTTTGCCATCGGCGCTTTCCCAGGCTCGTTTAAGGAGTCCATTTTCAACTACCAGGGAGTCCCACTGAGCCCACAGAGATTTAAAAGTAGATCCCTTAGTTGAAATATCTCTCCAGCTTGGTCTTGGTTGACGTTCTTCCTTAGCTTTTAGTAGTAGTGCTATTTCATTATCCTCAAGCTGATCTTTCTTTAGTTGCTCTGTGGTCCACTGCTGATCAACCTTAAACTTGATTCGCCTAATGGGAGTGATTACTTCTCGTTGGTCAATTCTTTGGCGATGTTCATAATTATCCTCACATGACCTTCTGGATAAAGCATCTGTATTACTATGCCATCTTCCTTCCCTGTGCTTAGCCTTAAAGTTATATTGTTCCAACTCTTCCTGACTTGGCTTTGAACTGCTGTTGTCTCTGGATGGAGCTGTAGGTCGTAGTTGTACTCGGCAGTCTCTCTTAAAATGCCCAATGTTGCCACATATATAACACTGATTTGAAACATTTCGGTTACGTGGCCTATCTTCTAGTGGATCCCGGAATCTTTGTACTTGACAGTCTCTTTTGAAATGTCCAGCCCTGCCGCATCTATAGCACTGATTTATAGCCTTTCGATTACATTGTCTAACTTCTGTTGGCTCCCGGAATATCCGTACTCGACAGTCCCTTCTGAAATGTCCAGTCTTTCCACATCTATAGCACTGATTTGATGTATTTCGGTTATGTGGCCTATCTTCTATTGGCTCCTGGAATCTTTGTACTCGACAATCCCTTTTGAAGTGTCCAGTCTTGTCACATCTATAGCACTGATTACGGTTGTATGGCCTAACTTCTGGTGACTCCCGGAATCTCCCCGTGGCCTGAAGAACTTCGGTTAATTTCTTCAAAATACCGCCCATTTCAGTTAGTTCACAACTGTTCGCCAACTTTTCTTCCTTGATGGATACGTCCCTGATTGCTGGCTTAGAGATGTTACAGGCCGCCTCGATTTCCAGAGCTCTACCCAAAACTTCACGGCTGCTATCAAATTTGGCTAGACGTAACATCTTCTGAGTTTCTGGATCTCTGACACCGTCCACGAAATATTCAGCAACAAGTTCCTCTTGAAATTCTTCCGTTGCTCCCGGATAGGCCAACCGAACGAGACGTCTAACGTCTGCCTCAAACACTTGCAGGTTTTCACCAGGCTTCTGATATCGAGACTTAACTTGTGCCTGATACAGTTGTCTTCTATGTTGGTCTCCAAATCGTCTCTCCAGGACAGCTACAAGTATGTCATATTTCCCTTGTTGGCTGATGGGAATGGTCTGCAGTAGTTCCAGGGCAGACCCACGAAGCGCTACCACTAGTGATGTAGCCATTTCTTCATTATTCCAACCGTTGGCAACAGCAGCGGCTTCAAATTGCCTTCTGTACATTGTCCAGGATGTTTGACCGTCATACGTTGGAGGTTTGATGTTTTGTCCTGAGGCGAATGCCCTCTCAGTGGGTCCTTGATTTTTTAGTCTGGAAACTTCTGGTTGTAGATTTTTCATTTCTTTCTGTACGTCTCCTACTTCTTTTTGTACAGTTACAACATCTTTTTGTATATTGTTTACTTCTTTTTCAAATTTCTCATTTTGCCCGTCCAATATTTTCCGTAATTTTCCTTGCTCGCCTACAATTACATCCAGCATCCATTTCTGCAGCTTTTCCTGTTCTGCTTGCCTTCTACCTTCAGCCTCTTCCCGTTCCGCTTGCCTTTTATCTTCTTGATCTTGTAAAATTTTCTGAAGCCGGTCCTGTTCTTGCCTTCTACGTTCATCCTGTTCCCGTTCCGCTTGTCTTTTATCTTCTTGATCTTGCAAAATTTTCTGAAGCCGGTCCTGTTCTATTTGCTTTTTACGGTCTTCCTCTTCCCGATCCACTTGCCTTCTACGTTCATCCTCTTCCCGATCCGCTCGCCTCTCAGCATTTAAATTATCCATAAAATCGGCCAACATTTTATTTATTTGTTCCACTTCTGCCGCTTGTTGCCTCGTATTGACCATAGAATTTTATAAAATTTTCACAGAATCCACCAACCAAACGGTCTCGTTGACTTACTTGTACCCTTTTCTTTCCTCGAAAAATACTTCACAAGTCCGGTCCTTTCACAATCCAACTTCTGACACCAAATGTTACGTTTTTCCCGTGGGTTCTTAACAGAATTACAACTTTGCTATTTTCAACTAATACTCTCTTTATTCACTACCACTGTATACAATTTAACACTCTATACTACTCTTATAACTTTACCACTAATGTCTATTCAACACTCAATGATTAACTGAACTGAACTGACTCGACTGACTGACTAATATTCGCCTTAGGTATGCTTATATATAATCTTAAATATATCACGAATATTCGGGAAGTATTCCGACGCCACTCTATATGATCTCGACTAGGCCATCGAGATAATTCCAGCGATCCCGAAACTTCGCAGCCGGCCGGGCGGCGATGGCTCATACATAAACACGGTACGCTACAAGGCAAGTTCTATAGGGTAGCACAAAAACGTTCGGATGGTTGTTAGGCTAGCCGTAACAATATATTTTGATAATTTATAACACCAAATGGAACAACTATATTTGTATGACATATCCATAAACAAACTTTGTCATATTATTTACAATGATCATTAATAATCCCACAAATATATTATAAAAGTTCGAATTTTTGTTAACTATATTGATATGATTATATTTAAAAAAAAACTAGTTGACGTTGGTAACTCTTAAGAAAAATAAGATACATAAATGCAAGTAAACTTTCTTATAGAGAAGGAAAAAATTAAAATTCTTGTAGGAAATATTTTTTTCTAAAATTTAAAACAAGAGATATTTTCAAAAAATAATATTTTTTAAATATTCTTCATTACCGCTGAAAGTATGACAAATATGAAACTTCTGTCAACGTATTTTGATTGTTGCGTTTTTTGTGGCTATGACTTTTTAATTTAGTGTAATTTAAAAAGAAGTTGTCTAATATGTATATGATATTAAAGTTTGCTTGTCAAACAAATTTATGGTATTTTTTAAAAGAACATATTTAAAAAAAAAATAAATCTCAAAAACTTTGCAACAGTATAAGAATAAAAACATCTCAAAATTTAAACTACTATCCAACAAATATAGGATGTGGAAAATTTCTAAATGTAATATTTTGTTATAAGTATAACGATTACATGGATTTCAATAGTTTGCAAAAATTTACTTCCTATATGAACAAGTTCTTGGAGCGTAATATTAATATTTCAATCAAGCTCATAGAAAATTCTAGTTGTAATTTTAAATTTAAGTTTAATCGTAAGTCTTTGTGTGATTTTTTGCTAGGTATATTTGTAATAATTCCTCTAGAACGAATATTGTTCTCAAGTCTGTTAGTTTAGTTTCAGACTTGGAAATTAATAAAAATAATAATGGTGGTGTTAGTACATTAGATGAAAATGTTTCAAAAAACACCGAGGTAGAGTGTGGGATTAATAATGACTTAGGGCAACCAGTAAATATGAACATTTTAGAAACTACTGATGAATCCATTATAGTCACTGAGCTTTTGGATCCTCAAAGAGACATAAATAAATTAAAAAATAGTGAAGAAGATTCAAATAAACATTCTGATTTTTTGAGCCCCTAACCAGCTTAGAAAAATTTCCCTGATGCTATTGAATGTTCAGTGCGTAAGAAAAAAGAGCGATGAACTGGCTATATTTTTGAATGATAATCTTTATCCCGATTTGCTTCTTCTCACGGAGCATTGGCTCTGTGTAAATGAACCTATATATTTGGATAATTACTCCCTACTTTCCATTTACTGCCGCTCTAATTCTATTCATGGAGGTACAGCAACATTTATAAGCAAGAGATTTCTCACATCTTATACTTTCATTAATGTTGATAAATTTAATAATTGAATTGCAGAGAAAACTTTTGAGTTTCCTATAGTCTATTGTTCGATTATTAACATTTTTATTTTGTGCATTTATAGACCTCCTAATAGTGATGCTAATATTCTTTTTAATAACTTAGAATTACTCTTATCTCAGTTACCATTAAATGCAACGATAATGTTAATGGGGGATCTTAATATTAATTTTCTCGACTCAACGCCTATATTACAATCACTGTTATATTTTTTGCGTTCTTTTAACTTGAAGATGCATGTTGAAACTCCTAAGCGTTTCGTAATTGGTTCATCAACAATCATTATTATGTGTGTAGTAATGCCGGGGATCGTTTTGTGGAATGTAAAGTTGTTAACGCTGGAATCTCTGACCATGAAGCCATTTTGTGCAGTTTCCCTATACATTCAAAACCTTCAAAGCCTATAAAAAAGTTTAAAAGATTGTTTAATAAGAAAACCACGGATAAGCTTCGTGATCTATGTAGGAAACTCAACTGGTACCATGTCCTGAATGCTAGGAGTCACCTTGACAAATTTCACTCACTTTTGCTAAACATTTTTAAAGAGTCATTTCCTTACAGAATAATTAAATGTAAACAAAAAAAAACCTTGGTTTACTAAGGGTCTAAGAATTTCATCGAGAAATGTGCGATCTTTGCATTACATAAAAAGGTTTGCTTTTAACACTAATGTGTTTATTTCCTTTCAATAATTATCGACGAATATTTAGAAAAACTATTAAAGCTGCCAGATCTTTATACTATAAGAATAGAATATTTAACTCTAAAAACAAGCAAAAGGAGTCGTGGACAATTGTCAACGACTTAAGGGGTAAAAATAGTAGTTTACCTATAGATTCTAATCTTGACTCTGATAGAATAAATCAATTTTATTGCACTATAGCGGACAACCTAAGTAGTAAAATAGTGTCACATGCTGATTTTAGACAGTTTTTAGAAAATGTTAATGTTGCTCAACCATTTTATCTAGTTCCTGCTGATGTTGCAGAAATTAAATCTGTTTTCAAGAAAATAAGTAATAAGAAATCCTCTGGCTGGGACGAAATGTCCTTGAAAGTTTTTTGCATTTGCCTGAGAATGTTTTAACTGTACTTGCGGAAGCAATTAACCATTCATTTACATCGGGAATTTTCCCGTCTTGCCTAAAGATAGCAACCGTAGTACCATTATTTAAAGGTGGCGATGCTGACACTCCTTCAAATTTTAGACCAATATCGCTACTGCTTACGTTATCAAAGATAATCGAAAAACTTGTAAAAACGAGACTACACTCTTTTTTGAGAAGGTATGACTTACTTTGCGCTGAGCAGTTCGAATTCCAAGAATCGAAAGGAACGAATGACGCTATTTTTGCTTTTCTGGAATGATTGTACTTGTGAATTAATGAGAGAGAGGTGGCCGCAGCAGTGTTTTGTGATTTATCGAAGGCTTTTGACTGCGTTAATCATGAAATACTGAGTGACTTTGAGCTGGTTTAGATCTTACTTGTCCGAGCGGGTTCAAAGGGTTCATTTTAAAGATAGGCTTTCAAATGAAATGCACACTCGATCTGGAGTACCCCAAGGTTCTGTCCTCGGTCCTCTATTATTTTTAATTTATATTAATGAAATATAAAATTCATATAAAAGGCAAATTTACTTTATATGCTGATGACTCGACGATACTTTGGATGAATAAAAATTCTGTAGATCTAGAGGCTGATGTCAGGAATGATCTGATTAAGGTTAAAGAGTGGACCGATGCTAACGTACTCTCTCTTAATGTTTCTAAAACTAATATTATTACTTTTAAATGTTCTTTTAATGACTTTTCACTTGGCATGCAAACTAGAAATAATCTAAGCGTTAATAAATTTTTGGGGACTTATATTGATGACAAGCTGAAATTTGAATCTCACTTAACTAACTTAAGTAGAAAACCTGCATCAAGCTGCGTTGCAATTCGAATTATCTGTAATAGTTTAGACTTTGAAACGGCAAAGGGTGCTTATTTCTCACTGATTTAAGATATGGGGTATGTTTTTGGGGTCACTGTGCCAATTACCTATTAAATTCATTGTTGTTGCAAAAAAAGGGCACTTAAGTATATATGTAAGGTTAATATCAGGGATTCGAGTAAACCCTTGTTTATCTCCAACAAAGTATTAACTTTACCTTGCATATTCTTGTTGGAAACATGTTGTCTAATGTATAAAAAAATATAAAAACCTCATTAATTCTCCTTGTGTACACAATTCTAGACAAACATTTAAAACAAACTCACCGATTCCATCTTACAGTCTGACTAGAGATTCAATATTTGACAACAGTAAGAAAATATTCATTCACCTACCGTTGATAATCAGAAAAAATCAAAGTTATAAAAAATTTAAAAAGAAGCTAAAGCTATACTGCTTTCTAAGGCCTTCTATTCGATTGATGACTTTTTTAATTACAGATCTGACTGAATAATGTTATTTTATTGTTATTGTTTTTTTTTTATTTTTTTTTGACTATGATTTAACATTGCTTTGTTTTAATGTACCATCGGTAATTTTGTTGTTTTATTTATTTATTTTTTACTCTTTTATTTGTATGACTTTTATTTTATAGCTCTGTACCTGTCGTTTGTCATAGTTACTGTAGTTTGTGCATATAAACAAGTGCCTATTTTTAGGATTAAATATAAACATATTTTTTTATGTACAGGGTGGCTCGAATTCGTGTCTATGTATGGGGGACTCGAAAACCGTAAGAGATACAGTATCGGCCAAATTAAGGCAAAATTGCGCATTTAGATGCCTTACAATATGCCGTTTAGAAAGTTTTAAAATTCCGAGTATTTACGGAGATATCCGTAAAAACCGAAATTTTGAAAAATCTTTTATTTTTTTCCTGGGCTTATTTAAAAGCGGATTTCAAATTTAATTGCACTTTTGCATTGCCACTTTTTCCGCTCTATCCAATGATGGTATCCAGTTTGAAATCCGACGTTTCGTCTTTAAGGGATCAACATCAACTTTCTTTTTTTAAATACGAACTTTAATTTGTTTTAATTGTTTTTCAGATGGTATTGGCGTTATAAATATGAGTATGTGTTTTAATTTTTTTATTTATTTTTTTATTATTTTTATTTTATATATTTTGCTTTGGCGTAATTTTAAATAATTTAAGGTAGGTACTTTTGAAATTTTTATAGTCTATAAAAATATCTTATTTGTTTTTTGTGTTAGGTGGAAAATTTGAGCCCGTATTAAAAAAAAAATAGTTAAATTATTTTTTACGAGAATATGACCATGAACTATTACTCAAACAAGTTGCTTAGTGCAAAGATAAAATATTTTCAACTTTTAACCAATTAAAAAATTTATTTAATAGAGAACATCAACAATTTATAATCATACTACGTGATACTATAGGTACTTATTGGAATTTTGCTTATAAATAAAAAATAATTTTACTATTTTTTTATTTTTAATACGGGCTCAAATTTTCCACTTAATACAAAAGCAAAATAAAAAAAATTTATACAATATAAAAATTTCAAAAATACCTATTTTAAATTATTTAAAATTACGCCAAAGCAAAATATATAATTTTAAAAAATAATAATAATAAAACTTTAGAAAAAATTAAAAAAATTAACACATATTCTTATGAATAACGCCAATACCATCTGAAAAACGATAAAAAAAATTAAAGTTCGTATTTAAAAAAAGAAAGTTGATGATGATCCCTTGAAGACGAAACGTCGGATTTTAAACTGGATACCATCATTGGATAGAGCGGAAAAAGTGGCAATGCAAAAGAGCAATTCAATTTGAAATCCGTTTTTAAATAAGCCAAGGAAAAAAATAAAACGATTTTTCAAAATTTCCTTTTTTCAGGATATCTCCGGAAATACTCGGAATTTTAAAACTTTCTAAACGGTATATTCTTAGGCACCTAAATGCGCAATTTTGCCTTAATTTGACCGACGCTGTATCTCTTACGGTTTTCGAGTTCCTCATACATAGACACGAATTCGAGCCACCCTGTACACTGTGATTTCACAGCAGCTTTGTCAATGAGATTTTTAACTTCCGACAATAAAGCGTTTTTAGAATTTGAATTTGAAAATATGTCCTATGTCACGATCTTATTGATATCTGAAGTGTTTTGCTCGGTTAATTTGAGATATTTAACATTGTTTTATTCCTTTTTATATGGTATTATGTTCAATAATGCAAAACAACCTCAATTTTAGCCGAGATAAATTGATTTTGTCTACGTCCTACACAGTGAGAGCTTATTACGTCATTTATTTCGGCTTAGTGTTACGTAAGGGTGGTAGCTTTTAGATGTCGGTACCGGAGGGAAGAATATGAATATGCTGCGATTAGAAAACAGTTAAACCTAATGACCTTAGAATCAAGGCGCACTTTTGTTGATTTATGTTTTTTGCATAGGGTTTTGAACGCAGCAATAGATTGCCCTGAGTTGCTGGCTCATTTCAAACTAAGAATTAGAAGTAACAATGACATTTTTTATGTTCCCTTTCATCGAACTAATTATGGATTAAATGAGCCAGTAACTCGGTTAGTAAGATCTGCCAATAGTGTTTTGTCTGCAAACAAACAAATTAATATATTTGATTCATCTGTTGAGAGTTACAAGAATCAACTCAAAAAACATTTAGGCTGTGATTGAAACATTATTGGTATCAGGATTGTGTACCTGGATAGTTTACCTATATTGATTAAGTGGTTTAATATTTTGTTATTGTTTGATGATATATTTAATTAATAATTATGAAATGCATTGTTAATTGTAAAATGGTTTATACGTAAATAAATAAATAAATTAACTGACACATAAGTATATTTCATACACTAAAAAATTCATCCATGGATAACAATTGTTGTTCAATAATGTGTTCTTAAGCCGTTTTTTGAATATATTAATTATGGAGAACTCTTTATGTCAATGTCAAGGAAATTAAAAATCTTGCATCCCTGAAAGTAGAAGCTCCTCTAATAACACGCTGTTCTATGGTGATCAGGAGCCAATAAATTTCTAGCCCGGGTATATGCCCATGCATAACCTGGTTGACCGTAAATACAGATTTGTTCTTAGTTCTTATAAACAAAGACAGATACTTCCATGATATAAACTCCAACTAACGTAACAACTTTTAGTTTCTTAAATGAATCACGACATGACTCTAAATTTTTGACGATCCAGTATCCGAATTGCATATTTTTTGATCAAAAAAACTCTCCCAGCATAGACACATCCCCAATTCAAAATAATATATCTTAAATGGCTATGAAAATTAGCATAATAAAGAGATAAGAGTTGGAGTGCTACAATTACAGGAAAGAAAATTAAGACCATAACAGGCTTTACGTAATTTTGCGCACAACGCATCAACATGAGGTTCCCAGCTAAGTCTATGATCCACAAATATCCCCAATTTTGTATTTTCACTGGTTTTAACTTCTTCCTGAGAGCATCGAAAAAGAATTATATTGTCGTCACTATTTCCCCGTAACATATAGTTCATTATTACCGTTTTGTTTTTATTAATATTTAGGACATTTTTCTCGGACCAGAACACAACTCGCTGAAAGACAGCTTCGGCATCAAGAATAAGGTCATTTTTTGACTCATTGAAAATTAAAATATTTGTGTCGTCAGCATAACAAATTGACTGAACAAGATGGAAAAAGATGTTAATGTAATTGGTTAGATCATTAGAGTAAATGACACAATGGGCCGAGGATTGATTCCTGTGGAACACCCTGCTGAATTTCATTAATTTTACTAGATGTTATCAAGTTGAACAATTTGAGATCTTCCCTCTAAATACGACTTAAATAATTTTAGTGGCAAGCCTCTTACCCCGAGGCGGCCCAACTTGGCAACCAATAATCCGTGGTGGACAAAATCGATAAAAAGACCTAAAAATGGTTTTATTAAAAAAGCAGAGCGCTGTTTCTGTACTCTTATTTTTTGTAAATCCATGTTGAGCCTGTGAGAGTATTAATATTAACGTTCAAAAAATGTGATAATTGTTCTTTCAAGTTGAGTTCAAATATTGTAGAGATGCTAGTTAGAAGGCTAATAGGTCGATAATTTGTATAATCGTTAGTCTCCCTTATTCTTATATAGTGGCACTACAGTTGCTAATTTCAACTTATCAGGAAACGTACCACATTCTATTGACAAGTTCATCAGAAAACCAATTACCTCAGATAATTATTCTTACATTTTAACACCCTGTAAAGGGATATTTGATTCAAGAAAATGTACATCACAAGTTTTATTCAAACGACCTGACCCAATAAAGTGATCATTAAATTCATCGGCCACTACGCCATCCGGAAGCCTAACACCATCTCTAACCACTTCAACAATACTGTCACCAGTATGCTTTTTCTGAAGTTGGCTAATAGTTTTCCACATAGTCTTGGATTTTAGTTTTTAATAATCCATTTGACATAACGTGTCAAAATCCGTATTTTAATGTCAAGGATTGACTTTTTCATTTAAATTTAAACAGGAAACAATTTTCTAACTCTAGAGAGACGAGGAGAGAATAGGTCTCTCGAGCAAAAATGTGCACCTCTCGATGAGACGAGAAGTTTCTCCCTCCTGTCAACGAAACGAGGAATATGCTGTTCTTGTCTCGTCTCGATGGCATCACTAATTTTGATATGTATAATATTTTTTGTTTTTAACAAATAAAATTTTTAATTGAATCTTACAAAATATTTAATTGTTTTTGATTTTGTAATATTTTGGGGGAAATATTTAGCAAAAATTAATCCGGTAGGCATATATTATAAAAAGAACCTAATACTATATTATATAAAAAAGGTTAATACTCAGTCAATAGTAATCGCAATAAAAGTTCATTTTAACTTTGCCCGTCATAAAACTAAATCCATTATTCAATGATAAAAATTTATGTGTGCCAAGCCTACAGGAAAAAAAATTGTAACGAATTAAACGTCAAAGTCTAAGGCGACCCACGACTAAATTTCAGACGTTTTCTAAACACTTTTGAATTATGAAAAAAAAACACTAACGAGGAGAAGTTCTCAAATAATGAATAAATGCCACGTAAGGAGACAACAAGCAGCAAGCGACAGCTAGTTTAAGTAGGGAAGTTCGGTAACATATAAAGAGGAGTCCGAATAATGCATAAACCTATCAACGAAAGTTAACAACGTTATAAGTTGCCGTTATATGTGAGGGTGCATAGTGTTCTGTGATTATAAATAATATAGAAATAGTATCAATCAGTTAGAATATTGACAAAATTCGGTTAATATCATTTTGAGTACTATAAAACAAAAACAGAGCATACCTTGACTTCCTCCTTTTTAGTTTCCTCATGTTCTCTCTTTCTTTTGGGGGGTTCAGGTTTCTCTTCTACTTTAATATCAACTCCAGGCCCAACTTTCGCTTCCACAAACTGTGTTGCTAATGCTTCAGCCAGATACTCTTTTCCAATTCGACCGCTTAATACATACTTGACGTAGTCTTTACTGAAGTTTACCGGCATGCTAAGTGGTAGTTTAGGTATATTAGTAAAAATTAAATAAATAGCTTTTTCAATGGTTAAATTATCGTTTATAAACCTTTCGTTGGCCTCCTGGGGAGTTCGAGGCGGTGGAATACTATTCTCGATATCTCCGTCGTCATCATCCCTAGGTGGAGCGTCATGAATGCGCTCGATACGCGCTCTTTTGGAAGCCCGTTCACCTGACTCAGTGAGCATACGTTTTTGATATTTCCGGCGGTCTTCGGACTTTGGAACCATCTTATTTATTTCGCTTTGCGAACATCCTGAAAACATTGATAAAAATATTGTTGAATTATATGTTTTATTTTGCTGTGGCGAGTTTACACCTAAAACGCTGTTACTGTTTGCATATTTTGGCATCAAGCGAACAACTTAAATATTAGTTAGATCCATTTCCAGCCGTTTTAATTAAAAATTTTCCGATCCTAATACTGGCTCAGGACCCCGAGAATAGATGATAAGAGATTTATTGAAAAGCTGAGAAATTTCATCAGTCTGATTTTTATTGCTCGTTTGGTCTAAAAACAGCCCAAAAATAAGAGCATCATAGATCTTTGAATTAAAGAATTTAAGTCGCCGCTATCGGAATAAAATATCAATATTCGTAATCGGCCGTTTGCTTGTTAACGTTGACTTTGAAATATCCTAGAAATAGCGCGGCTTGAAAAATTTCATTTGTAGCGATTCTAAAAGGATGGTTTCACTACATACTAGTTG
Source organism: Pissodes strobi (assembly GCA_016904865.1). Classification (NCBI taxonomy): domain Eukaryota; kingdom Metazoa; phylum Arthropoda; class Insecta; order Coleoptera; family Curculionidae; genus Pissodes; species Pissodes strobi. The sequence continues at coordinate 380,036 of MU182142.1, forward strand.
CTATACAAAGTTTAGCAAATAATTAGTAATTAAAATGATTGAAAAATAATTGACCAATGTTATTAAGAGTTTTCGGCTCCCAAAGTGGGGTGTCTTAGCAAAATTATCATGGTTCTCATGTTTTTTAGCTTCTTCTGTAAGGAGAATCGACGTTCGAGAATGAAAAATTCGCCTGAATTTCACTTATTCAAATTTAGATTTTTGTCTGATAACATACTTTTCTGCCCCTATACTTTAATTGATGTATGGCCAATGAAAATGCGACATCATAGGAATATTCGGACAATATTAAACATTGCCATGACCATGATAGTTTTAAAAATCAAATTGACAGCTCATAGTTACTTAGTAAAGAACCGCGCCCACCAAATATAAAAGAAAATGGCTCTAAGCCAATTTTGATAATTGTTTGGCTATTGTAGTACAAGTCACTAGACGATACATGAGCAAGCTTAAATTAGTTTCTATGTTTAGTTTTGGAGATATGAATTTTAAAAATCATAAAAATGGCTGTTTTATTACTAAAACATAGAAAAGTTCACTTATCCTTTTTAGATGATTAGTAACAAAATAATAGCATTGTTGGTTTAAAGGAAGGCAAATGACATATCAAGTCAATCGGTCACTAACATAAAAGAAGCCGCCTATTATACAGGGTGGGTCAAAATAGCAACAATTTAGCATATTTCACCAATTTTTATCATTGGTGAGACTGAGCATTTTTCATTAAAAATATTTTTATTTGGAGTATTTTCTTATGGCAAGACTAATTTTCTTTAAAAGTGTTGACTTTCTTCCAAAACACTAACTTTTTTAAAAAACGTTTGTTTTTACACTTCATGTTTTTAACATTAGTGACTTAAAACAGCCTTTTGGAGACAATACATCCGCTTTGAAGCCAAAATACTTAAGGAAAACTTATAGTAAATGCTTAATATTATTAGCTACAAAAAATTACAATCACATTTTATACGGAGGATGTTCACAAATATCAGTTAAAATAGGTTTTGCACCTAATATATAACATTGTTAATTATTCTTGAATGGACCTGCCAATTTGAATCATATTTTTCAGTTATACTTTAAAGTAAATTACCCTACACTCGAATATGTTTTATTAACTTCCCATGTCTGATTTTTCAAACAATATAAATAGTGAAAATTAATATTCTATAGAAAATATTATGATTTTCAGAAATTCATATCTCCGAAACGTGACACAGAAACTAATTTAAATGTGGACGTGTAACTCCTAGTGACTTGTACTACAATATACCAAAAAATTCAGAATTGGCCGAGAGCCATTTTCCCATGAATTTGGTGTGGGGTTCTTTAAAAATTAAATTACTTATTTTTCAATATTGTTTCAGGTCGTAGAAAAAATAGTGCACGTTACACATTTATAAATGTGTAATGTGCACTATTTTTTCGACCTGAAATAATAACGAAAAATAAGTAATTTAATTTTTAAAGAACCCCACACCAAATGCATGGGAAAATGGCTCTCAGCCAATAATGGTTATTACGACATTCGCATTCATTAAGACACTCGTCTATGACTCGAGTCGTAATTTAATTAAATTGTATTGTAAATGCCCATTGTATAATATGCTATTCTAAATTTATCATACTGCTGTCATTTTTGGAGTAGCATTACCTTATTTATTAGGAGTATCATTTCCCTGTGAATAAATGGTTGTTAGTTAAATAATTTCGAAAATTTCGGGGGAGGAGTCGATCTCTCCGGAATCTTTGGTATATTTTTTAAAACATATATCTTACTGAAAAAACAACATGAATTTATGAACATTATTATCATTATATCTCTACTTAAAAAAATATATATATATCATACTGCAGTAACTCAATCTCATCCAGGTAGAGTGCTGGAGAATACCAAATTAGTACTATTAGATTTGCGAGGTTTCGATTCGCAATCCAATTAGTGTTAATGAACTGCTTTTCCTAAATTTTTGTTTTCTTCGTCGAAGGATCAGATGTAATAATAATAGGCCCAAATTCGCTTTTACCTATTTAATTTATTACACCAAAACTGTTTGTTATTAAACGTACATCCTAGGACAGGACATTGGACATGTTCTTTCTATCTACGCTACACAGGAACATTGACACAGTTGTGTGTGAAAGATAAGTTCTAATTGTTGCAAGGACAGCTTATACAATGGAAGAATCTTGTATTAACTGGAGAATCAATCTCGCGTTAATTGTGTTCTTGGAACAGGATATATATATTATCGAATTGTCTAAGCCGAAAGACTCAAGAACAAGAAATTGGCACTAAGCCGAGGGCACCGTCTATAGATATTCTAATAAGTCCGCTCCCTCCAACTGAAAGTTGATTAGACGACTAACCAAATCTATTAAAATTGATTATAACGTATCGGAACCGGCTCAAAAAAGTAAAATAAGTTGAGACTCGATAACGAAGTATTCACTTCTATCACGTATACTGTGCTACTCGTGACTTTTTTCTAATAAAAAATCAATAAAAACTTGTACAAATCTGCTGTAATTGCTACTACTTTTCTCTGCCGACTTTCAATGTATTGTTTTGTTTTCATTGAAATCT
>MU182142.1:387625-446784 GCA_016904865.1 Pissodes strobi
TCACGCAGCGAGTCTGTTGACGGAGAACTTAAAGACTGACTTTTGTTAAGGGATGAGGGGGGTGCTAAGGTCGCTGAGCGTATGGAATTAAGTGGGGTAAGCGCTTGCTGTGATTGAATCCTTCTAGAGGCCATGTTTATAAGTAGGTCGTCGTAGTTAATCCGTGGCTAGATTAGTAGAGTGTTAGGGATGAATTTTGGTTAACAGAGCGGTAAATATTGATCTGTTCGATCGGAAACTGACAAAGGTGCGAGTTATATTTTCTTGGAAATTATTTGTGGCTAATTTTGCTGATCTGTCCATTACCGCGGAGTTCTTTGATAGTTTAACGGTTATAATTTCTAGGAAGAATGTATCGTGCTCTAAGCGTATTTTTATTACTTTAATATAAATAGGAGTTGAATAACATTTTTATTAAATGAAGAGTGAAGGCTGTGTGCATGTACGAAATGTACTAAATGAAACACTTTTTGTATTCCATGCATAAAATTGTATCCAAAAGGACATCTAAACTAGCGTAACAGAGCGCTTGCTGCCGGAGCCACCATCAGTGTTACTTGTCTTTCTGTTCTACTGACAAGTAACACTGATGATGGCTCCGGCCGAAAGCGCTCTGTTACGCTAGTTTAGATGTCCTTTTGGATTAAATTTTATGCATGGAATACAAAAAGTGTTTCATTTGGAACATTTTATTTGGCAGCTAAAAGGACAAATAATACAGTCCGGGTGCAAGTTATAAAATATCATATGACCTGTGACTCGTTTCACCACAAGTATCAATATCATAAACTGTATTTTCAACCCGAACAAGTCATATTCGCTAGCTTTGAAGCAGAATATGACATATTTTGTATCATTCAATAATAAGTGGCCCTTAATAGTATGTGCCTGTTTTCAGCAATAGAAAGAAGCACCTTGTTCAAAATTGGTAAACACTCTATTATAATCTCAAATAACGCCGATAGAATGTTGCGAAAAACAAACTACAAAATTCAATGAACTACTCAATTTCTTTGACAAAACATATTAATAGCTGGGTAGAGAATAAAATGTAACATCGAAACGTCAAGAGCGCTTTCCAGAAAATCACCACAAACTCTAATCAATACTTCCAAAATAGTTATTCAGTCACCCATATTGAGCCAATATTTCAAAACATCTGTGTCGTTCTCGTGAACAATAGTCAAATGCTTGAGGGATCAGCAGTCACTAAATCTACAATAACATAATGTTTACTGTTTAATTTCACTTTGATTATTAAAAATATAAAAGCTAAGTTATTATAGATCTTTATTTTTATATATTGTTTTCTTAAAAGTAAAAATAATTTTCTTCACTTATCAAAAAAATAGCTATTTATGATATAAGTGCTAAAAGTGACATTTTATTTTGTGAGAAGGGAAGTTTGGGACACGATGCCGAAGGCGTAAGTGTTTAACAAATGCAAGGCAAAAAAATTATTTTATTAACATTAGCATTTATTATTTACAGATAGTTGTCAATATATCCTTCGGCCACTATCCCCTCCATCTCCCGAGTCTCTTAATGATTGTGAAGTTTGCATTATTGTTAACTAAAAATGGCTGCCGAACATTGGCGAAAACTATGATATGGATTCTTCAAAAATTCTGCAGGTATTTTACCTCAATGTTTTAATCCCAACTGGCCAATTTAACATATTTAACGAAAACTCGACGGTGTTCAGTAGCAGCTGAACGGTCTGTAGAACCCAACTTTTTCCTTTGACTTCTTAATAAATTGTGGCATTATGTTTATTAGAAAAAAAAACTAAGAACACTTTCTACATGCACTATTTTATTCTATATCCCGTGGTGTACTTATTTTTGAAGTTTCGTTTCTTCTAAACCATCATGTCAGATATTTTATACTTTATTCGTTAACATCGTGTTCCCCTTCACTAAAATACGTAATGCTTTTTTCAATTAACTTATTTAGTCAGGGCTAGAGTTTGTAGTAAATATTTTATTTTGAGATTTATAAATCGGCACCATTACTGACTATTTTCGTGTGTTCGGTAAAACATCAGAATCAAAAATAGCATTAATCAAATGCTGCAACGGTTTAATTATATATTGATAAATTTAACTCTATTACTTCAGATGTGATACAATTTGTTATTCAATATATTTTTACTTATCGAATGGGAGTAAAATAAAAACGTTTGTAATTTTTTTTCCAGTCGTAAACCTTTACTACCTGCATAACCCGAGAATACTATTTTTTAGCTAACTGCTCCCTACCTTTACTAAAAAAACTTATTAAATTTATTTACGAATTTACGATCTCATAAGGTTCTGTTATTTCAACATTTTAGTGGCTGGTTTTGACTAGATTCATCAGATGCTCTCTTGATTAGATCCTTTTTTTAATTATTTGAGTTATTACCTAAGATTTTACTATAATATTCATTTGTTGCCTTTTGAATCAACTTTGTTACCAGGTTCATACTCTTTATTACATACTAATATCATTCAAGTTATGAGAATTTAACGTAACACATTTTATAAGTTCATCTTGTTTTCTTAGAGACCTTTAGTAGTCCATGGCTTAACGCATACATGCTTACTAGCTACAGTACAGCTACTTATACATGTTGTTACATAATCTTGCAATTGTGTCATAAGTAACTCTGCACATTCCTTCGCACCACTAGTCATCAAGATTCCGTTTCATGTTTCTTCTTTTAGGGAAAATTCCAGTTTCGTATAATCTAATTTTGTAATTATTAAATCTTGAGAACCAGAATATTCACTATAATCAAAATAGTATATTATGATATAAGTGCATAAGAGGGCCTTTAAAGCACGCACGACATATTTCAAAACACGACTCGCAGCGTAGTGTTTTGTAAGTCGCAGGGCTTTAAAGGCCTCTTATACACGTATGTCATACGCTATTTTTTATTACGAATGCATCATAATCTCAAAAATGTTTTAAATATTAAAGTTAAGGGATATATTGACGAATATATTAATCTGTCACATTTGACATGATCAAATGTTTCTATAGCAACCTTTAAAAAAGTAGGCGCATCATAAACATCATTTTAAGCACGCTGCAGCGTGCGATAATCGTTGATTATGATGCATGCGTAATAAAAATATTATTCTATACTCATACCTAAAAAGTTGTTCAGGTAAAATATTGCTCAAGATCTAGGATTAATTTAATTCTTTAGTTTATTAAAACCCAATAGCTTAACCTTTAAATCAAATATTTGTCACATTCAAAATAATACTCAAGATGCTGACGCCTTTCCTACAAAGTTTAATAAAATAATAAATTTAAGATGATTAGGCAAAAAATCCCTGAACATGGTCAGTATTGGCCGAAACCTGATCTAAAATCATAAACATCATACATTGGTTCTCCACAATACAAAGTTGATGACAACAGGGTGGGCTGACTAAGCCAAGAAAGTTGTAAGCGTAAAAGGCCTAAAAATAAATAATTTTTAATTTGTAAACATGCTTTCAATTTTTAAAAAACTATCGGTACCTAATTCTATTTATTTTCAGAGTGTGAGAGTTAGTCTTAGAAAACATTTTTTAATCATAAAAATAATGTTTTCAAATAATTTTTATTAACATTTTCATTTTCAAGCGCATAAAATTTGCCAATAATTTTGCATCACAGCGTATTGTCTAAAAACTGCTTGAGCTCATTTTCATAACATAGGTGTCGAGCTCTGTCTTCCAATTATGAAAAGGTACTAATATAGTTTTCTAAGACAAACGCTGTCATGCAAAATTTTCTGAACATATTTTTGCATGAGTGGTATTCGTTAGAATATCACGAATAAATACCTTGAAATCTATGAGAGAACTAACTGGCATGTTTTTGAATGGCTGGTGGGCAAGTCGTGTCATTATTTTAAACTGACACATCGTTGAGAATATATTTTGTAAAACATTAATGAAAACAGGCGTTCAAGCTTATTTAAAGTCCGTTCAAGTCTATTGCGCTATTACGTCATATCATTCCATCTTTCTTTATGCAATGAACGTATGTACTAAATTGGTCCGTCAAATTGGAATCTTTGACATCGATTTCGATTGGCGTCAATGTAAAAATATCATAACGAAAATAACAGATTTAATTCATTTATTGATTTGTTGGTAGTTGGTTTGTGTTTTACGCTAATAATTGCTAATAAAAATCGTTATGAGATGCCCCACCGGTTCAGTGAGAAAGAGCAAGCTTTAATTTTAAAATTAGTGCATTATTTCACACGTGAAAAAGATGCTAGTATGCCACTTTTACCCTGGAAAGCTGTGCACAATGTAAGTAATATATATTTTTTATTTGTTTGATAATACTAAAAAATGATATCTCTAGAAAAAAATTATTTTTGATGTGTAAACATCTTACGCGGCAATATGAGGACAAATCTCGGCAAATGAGACGGAAATGCGCAAATCAATTCTAGCCGCTAGGGCGGTATTATATACAATTTTTCCATTTAAAATCGTTTTAAATGGATTTTAGACGATAAAAAAGCATATTTTAAATCAAACGAACCGTCAAAAGTATTATTTTTTAATTATTATATTTACAGTGTATTTGGATCCATAGCACAGCTTATTCTTAATGGACGGTTGAATTTAAAATGAATTTTCGCTTCAAAATCCACGACAAATTCGTCCGAAGCCATGACTATCGGCGTAAAAAAGTCCGAATTTTCGGATTTTTATACAATTTTGCAATTTAAAATCATTTTTAAACGGATCTTAGACGATAAAAAGCATATTATTATTTTAAATTAAACGAACTGTCAAAAGTTTTATTCAGATGCCCAGACGCTTAAAACAATATTGCCACAGCCCTCTTCTAAAATTTGAAAAAGTTGATTTTTGACTTTCCCAAATCAAAGGATATCGGCGCACGATTACTAGGTAAATAAGCTGTTGTATGTATGTTGATGTTATTCCTGGTGGCATTATATTTTCGTGTCGAATTTGCGCATTGAATTAATCCACTCCGAAGCTGCCATAAGTAATAAGTATGTAAAATTGATAAAAACGGAACGTGCTCTGGCTAGTATAAAAAATAACGTACGAGTCTATCTAAGCCGTATGGATCTTTTATTTTGACGTTAGAAATTCTGACGTAACAGCGCAATAGCCTTGAATGGACTTTAGATATAATCCCGTATATTAATGGAATTTATAGACCTGATCTCTCAATGAGAGTAAAGGTAGATACATCTTATTACTCGTATTATAGCGTTTTGAATTTATCGTATCGCGACACCTGCAGTTGAATAATCGATGTGGTCTTTCACTACAGATAATTTTTGAGGTGAAACTTCTTGGCGGCGACTCCATAATTAAACGAGAATTGACAGTGAAATTTCAAGAACGCGCCACTTTTAAGAATATTTCATTCTACCAGAGAGCAGAACGAAATAACGTAAAGAGGACAGAGCGCTATATGCATTATATCTCTAATACAGTAATACACAGTGCAGGCCACGCATGTACGCGTTAGCGTTAGACACTATACATGAGGAGCTGATGTACTACGCATTGTGTAATTACTATTTATCATTATGTTTTGTGATTATTTACATTTTTTACGATTGTCTCCTGCGATTATTCGATATAAGTGAAAAATTATTATGTAAGTATATATAAACTATTAAAATTTTTTAAGAAGTTTCACTACTATCACGTGTTCGGTGTTGCACATCGCTCTGTAATTCGTCGATATATATGGAAATTTTTATACAAGAGGGAAATATTCAGTAAAACCATTTCTTTTATTTTTTGACTAAGTCTATTTGACGACTTATGTATCTTTTAATAACGGCTTTTAATTTTATTCTCCAACAATCATGTAGTTAAAGCATTTTCCTGCTCTTGTCACATATTTCTTATTTGCTAAAAATAATTACTAAATTGGTGGTAAAAATCAAATCAGAAGATTTTAATTTATTCTCATAGACATACAGATACAGATATTGATTTGTGAATATGTATTACCATTTTCAGTAAAATTGCTTTTTAAATTTTGGGCTAAGCCTATTTTACTACTTATGTACCGTGCGTTCAATTTATCTTGATAACATTTTGATTCCCTGTAACTTTTTTGTTTTTAAATAAATCAAGGTAACCACAAACCTACAAGATGTAAGGTTGGTGGCCAAGTTTTTCTATATAAAACAAAACACTAACAAATTTCTGACATATAAGCCTACTTTATATTTTTTTAAAAGGGACAATCTTTACTATTACTACATTTTTGGACTTTCTAGAGAAATCTAAACACATTTCGTGTATAATATCCTATACGTATCTTAAGCTGTTTACGAAATATTGACAGTTGAAAGTCGGACATTTTGACACTTTGACAGGCTCTAAAATCTAAACCGCACGAGATCAAAGAAAACGGTTTGCACATTCCTATATTGGGTTTTCATAAGCTATCGAATGACAGTAAATTTGAATTTAACCGGAGGTTTAAAAGCTCCCGTTAATTTTATCCGCGGGTTAAATTCGAGATACTGTCATCCGATAGTTTATGAAAACTTAAGATAGGAATGTGCAAACCGTTTTCTTTGATCTCGTGTGGTTTAGATTTTAGAGCCTGTCAAGGTGTCAAAATGCCCGACTTTCAACTGTCAATATTTGGTAAACAGCTGTGATGCTCGCCAAAGGCCAGCACCTGATTTAGTTAAATTTGAAAAATTTGCTTTAAATTTTTTTTTAATTGTTCCTAAATTAAACTAAGTCTACTTTATTAAACAAGATTTAAAAACAAATTGAAGTCTAACTTTCAAGAAGTAATGCCAGAATCGCGAAAAAAGGGTTAATCATTTTGCCTAATAAAAGTGTATGACAAAGGCACCTAACACAGCTTGATTAAAATAAAATCACTTACATTGGAATATATTTCAATAAACGGCATGGTGTTTAGCTTCACACGATACGGGATTTTAAAACACGGATGACATTTCCATTTTTTTTTGACTGCATGTTATCGCGCACCTAGAGAAAACTAACTTCAAGAACTAGCTAACACAAAACGCAAGCCTCAAAAACCAGGTCCCACAAACTTTGTTCTAAAAAGAAAACCATTAGCCAGGGAGCGTTTCTAATAAGAAAAATTTCCAAAACACAGCCAACTGAAACAAGAAGCGAAAGATCGTGAGCTCAAAATTTAATTACCAATTGGAATTTAAAAAACCATGTGCGAGCTAATTTCAATGACGACATTAAGTTTGGAATGTAAAATTTTGAACACTCAGCGGGATTGGAATTTACAAAACAAGTTAAAACTCGAATAGCTGTTTTCGGCGAAAATTAGAGCGTTTTGCGTCATAACCGCTGCAGGTGTTTTTAATTGCCACAGATGTGTAGATTCCAAATTTTTCTAGGAACGAACAAGTCGAAAAAGTTGCTAAAAAAGCGAAAACTTATCGGGGCAAAAATTAGCCAGAAAATAAACTTCATGCGTAACACGTCATTCTACCCAAAAATATGGGGAGACAGTCTAACCAAAAACTTCACTTGCAGTACGTCGTAATGTCCAAGTAGGAAATTTTGAAGGTCTTAATTAAATCTTCACTTGCAGTATGTCGTAATGTCCGAAAAAGACTCGGGAAAATCTTAAAAATAACTAATTTTTCAAGTCTGTTTCTATGGTTTCAGTATTGGCAAAACCGAAAATAGTGTTTCAGTTTTCGAGACTCGTGGAACAACTAATTAGTTAAGCAATTTCATGCCGTCGGCTAGAAAAATAACGTAAGGAAACTCTGTTTGAAATTCGTCACTCAACAACGAAGCAGGTGGTCAACAGACGCGATTAAGGCTACAGAAGCAGGTTCCGGTGTAACGTTAAGTCCTAGGCAGTAAGTGTAATTTTAAGATCATAATGCTTAGGGCACAGCTTAGTACAATCAGCTAGGACACTCCGCTCGTGAGAACGGTTTGCGCCGATCCTTGCGCATGGCGCCATTATGGGGAAGATCACGGCACTAGCGTCGGTAGCGGTTATTTGTTCCTTAGATTTTGAAATAATTGAACATAGGCGTAGTTAAAAGTGTTGATACCGATTTCGTGTTTTTATAACTAGCGATATCATGAGTTTCCCAAAGATGGGACACGTTTGTGCCACTAAAGGTTGTATTAATAACAAAATATAATTGTGATAGGAGCTTCTTTCGGTTTCCTAGTGACAAAAAGAGGTAAGTATCTAATCATAACTACGATATATGTAATATTTTCACGGCTTAGTACAAAGCTGTGATATTTTGTTGAGTCCACAATTCAACTTGAATATTCTTATTGTATATTAGGGGCATGTCTGTGCAAAGCAATGAATGTTTTGTCATATCATGCCATCATTCTTTATGTCATCAACTTACTTCGTAATTATATACTGGTAATAGTTATTTGTATTTTTAGAGCGCAAAGTAACGGATTGCCTCCTGACAAAGAATGTTACTGCAATCTTTCGAAAACTGCAATCTTAATTTGCGCTCGAACAACACACAGAACTATTTCTACAGCCCCATTTTTATAAATTAAATGCACATTTTTCTCTATACTTATTCTGAAATTTGCAAATGACTGTCAGTTTTGACATATTGTATTCGGGCTTCGGGCATATTTAGAACAGGAGTGCCAGCAACAAACTGTAACAAACGCACGACTGTCATTTATTTATCTTCGGTTTCCATAACCATTCATAGCACACTCGACGGAAAAAGTGAGAATTTTCTCAAAATATTTGCAGTAATAGTATATTATTGTGCAATAAGTGTTGAAGTGTAACTTATGTCACTCGCCTACGCCATCGAACTTCACAGTCGTGTGAAAAGTGATTTTTTCTACAGCCGCGCGCAAAATAACTAATTACTAAATTGAAATGAAATCGCAAAATCGACGAATGCCGTGGATCCTTATTTTGCGCTCTAGCGCGAACATGGAAAAGAAAAATCTCACTTTTTCCGTCGAGTCTGCTATGAATGGTCATGGAAACCGAAGATAAATAAATGACAGTCGTGCGTTTATTACAGTTTATTGCTGGCAATCCTGTTCTAAATATGCCCGAATATATGTCAAAACTGACAGTCATTTGCAAATTTCAGAATAAGTACAGAGAAAAATGTGGATTTAATTTTAAAAAATTCGGCTGTAGAAAAAGTTTTGTGTGATTTTCGAGCGCAAAGTAAGATTGCCGTTTTCGAAAGATTCTTTCTCAAGCGGCAATCCGTTACTTTGCGCTCTAAATACACAAATAACTATTTCACACGCGTTACGTACTGTACTTTTTTCTACGACCGCAAATAATATTAATATTATATAATATTTATTAGATATAATATAATATATCAAGCATCTTGTCTTTAAATTAGAATTGATAGTTTACAAAGACCATACAAACACTTCTACAGCAATTTGTGTAACTAGTTAATGAGTAGGTATTGACATGCCAGGGCTGGGACAACGCCCTACCCGGGCGTCCTTTCAGGGTTTCGCCCTTAATTTTTGGAGTTATTCTTTTCATATCTTTGGAAAAAGGCGCGGTCTCCTCTTATGGCTTTGCCTTCCCCCGGGGGACCCATTTTTGACATATTCGGAAAAGGGAGCATCCGGGGGTGAAGCCCTAAATTGGGACTCCTTGAGGCCCAAAGCCCTGAAATGGGGTACAGGGCCCATGTGGGAGTCTCATATTTAACACATTTGGAAAAGAGGTTTCCCCCTGGGGCGAAGCCCTAAAATTGGGCCCCAGGGGGGGGGGGGCGAAACTCTAGAATGTGGCCTATGGTACGGGAGTCCCATTTTTTACAGATTTAGAAATGGGGCTCCCGGAGGTGAAGCCTTAAATTTGGGCCCCAAGCCTTAAAAAGGGGCCCCTGGTATAAGCGTCCCATTTTCTACAGTTTTGCAAAAAGGGGCTTCTGGGGGGGGGGGGGTGAAGCCCTAAAATTGGGCCCCCTTTTTTGCAGATCTGGGAATGGAACCTCTGAGGGCGAAGCCCTTTAATCTAAATACCCGAATAAGCGTATGAAAAGTACACTTTGCACATGTCGTATGCAAAGTATATTTTTTACACGTTGTTTAAAATGTCCAGTTTTCAAGAGCAGTTGCTAGTGCGTTTTTGCCTATTATCAGGGCAGTCGGAGAAAAAATTATATTTTAGAGTTCGCATGTACCTACTATACTCTTAAAAATATTAACTTTAATTTTAAAAATATCAAAAAAAATCATATGGAGGAATGAATAAAATTACTATAGTGTAGGTACTTTTAGTCAGAAACGGTTTTGATGTCAATTTATTTTCGCTTCGCCCTCAAAATAGTATATCTATTATTAAGAAATAAATAATAAAATTGTAAAATATTCAAAATACCCATATAATCATTGCCTTTTTCACTGATTCCGTTCAAATGTATGTATTTTAGTATTTATTTTAATTTTATTACCTAATGTTAATTTGCGGTTTGACCATATTTTATGTTTGTTTTATTTTTCGACTTGTGAAATTACACCATGTAAAACTCTTCTTAAATAAATTGTGTCTTTGTATTGTTCCAATATGTTTATTAGTTTATTTTTCCTTCGTGAATACGATAATCACTAATAATCGGCATAGCACCTAGCACCCGAGTTTAACCAATAACCTGAAAGTACGGTACTGTAATTCAAAAATAAAATATCCTTAATACGGCGCTGGATTCTCTCCCCGGTGCGAGAGCAACAGCGCGAGTTTCGCCTATCTTGCATCTTTTTCTGTTTCGGGCCAATATTTCAAAGGTGCCGGCCGAGAGACTCCAGCTGATTGTTGTACTAAGCTGTGCTTAGGGTGCCTGTATATTTGATAACATTGTCTTGTTGTATGTACTCAAGAATTTAATGATTATTCCATTAAACCAGTAGTGCTAACGTCACACTGTAATTTTTATGTAGTAGGAAAAGTTATTCGAGTGTTTTATTATGTTTATCGCATTAAAACCAATCATGGCTAACGTCATTCTGTATTTTATTTACTAGAAATTGTAGAATTTGTTTTACCAGAAACCACGAAATAATTAATCTTCAGGAAGTGTGTGATACAAAGTAAATCACTGCGTATAAGAATTATTGCTAATTGAATTTCTTTTATTAATCCGTAATTGCTTAAATGGCTAGTTTTTACTTATAATGTTCTCAGATAAAATCTAATCCTCTAGGAAAGTTGATACAAGTTAAAAATTACAGCGGTTAAATAGTAATACCAGTGAAGTTTCCTTTTTACTGTGCAGAGACTGATTGTCTGGCGAATTTTAAATACGAGGTCATATCAGAAAATACGTGACTAGATTTGAGCCAACCACTAATTAAATAAGAAAATGCTCCCTTTCAATTGTGTGCTCCCTTAAATACGCAATCTCAAGTGCTGGAAAGAGGAATGAAGTTGTTTCAAACTAGGTGGAGAAATATGGGCAGTTGCATAGGTATATAGGTAAATTATTTTCGACGAAATAGGGTGTCAACATTAGACTATATAATAAAGATAGACTCCGCGTGTCATTCATAATTATGCTGCCGCCCTGGTCCCAACAATGTCTATCCCCCTAACCCCCCAAACAAAACAAAACATGAACAAATGAATGAACCTGAAGAAGTGGGGATGGCTTCTGCGGGCGACAAGCACCTCCCACTGTAGCTCGCGGCCGGCGATTCGCCGATGCGCGCGGCCACGTGCTTGGCCGCTAGGAATTCGCCCGCAGACCCGTTTTAAGCGTCGCGCAAACCAGAGCGGTGGCGGTAAAATACTGTACGTGTATTTGCCAGATCGCTTCTATTTGCGGTCTTTAATTAACTTACACGCACAGTATTTTACCGCCACCGCGACCGTTACCGCGCCCGCCACCGCTCTGGTTTGTGCAACGCTTTTATGATGTGGCCAGTGGAATAGCAAAACAACTACCTCTTTTTCAACTATATACTCTAAGGTGTCAACACACTGGTACTGTGAAGCTGGTTACAGAAAATGAACAGAAGTTGAAGAAAAGGCCGAAAATACAGTAAGTAAGCGAATAGGGTAAATCGGCGTTCATTACACAGCTAAAGATAGGTATAGTCAGAAGCGATCTTATCGTGCGGGTCCAGAGGTCACAATTTTCAGTAAAAACTTCATTCGCGGCAGATTTTGCGTGTAAAATATGTCAAAGGAATGACATTTATTGAAAAATGTGACCAGGCCCGCACGATAAGACCGCTTTTGACTATATATGATATTCTACAGTCCAAAAATGTACTAATATACATTAAAAAATATATAAAGTAGGCTTATGTCAGAAAATTGTTAGTGTTTTGTTTTATATGTGACTTAGAAAAAAACTTGGCCACCAACCATCCATTTTGATTTTTTGTTTACCTTGATATCTTTAAAAACAAAAAAGTTACAGTGAATCAAAATGTTATCAAGATAAATTGAATGCACGGTACCTCTTAATGATGGCTTACAATTTTATGATCCAAAAATCACGTAATGAAAGATTCTTCTGGCTCATAGCACATATGTTGGTATTTCCCACAAATAATATTACTAAAGCACCTAGAAATCATCATCATTACTGAAAGAAGGAAAATAGGTAGATAAACTAAGTTACTTAAGCAAGGTGAAGGTTTCCAAAATTAAAAATCAAATAGCATAAAATGAGCTAAACTAGTACAATTTATTTCATTTGACACAAAACCACCAAACTTCCTGCAGTTATTTATTTTCTTTGGTTACTGACTATTATCTAATATAATATATATAATATTATTATGATATTGCTAACTACTAAGATTAGACAATTATATCCTAATAATTGCATCCCTATAAAACGCTAAGATTTGATAATTAAAAAATATATAATAATTAATATTATTTAGATATAGTTGGTAATTTAAAAATAAAATAATTAATATTTAAATACATATTCCAAAGATGGTGCAGTCAATAAAAAAAAAAGATGGAATATCTTACTGCTAGTTTCCGATTATATGTAAGTTCCAATAGGAAATAATATCAATAATAATAAACTTAAGTAATTGTCTAGAAGCTTCACACAAAAAATACTTAACTCACTTAGCCGAAAGTTGGCATAACCTAAACACGATATAGCCCAACTGGCCTAAAATACTCAAGTTACCAAATATGCAGATGCCTAAAAAAGATATAGCCCTCTTAGTCAAAATATTCACAGGTGACCATATACGCCCCACCACAAAAGTAGCATCGCACACTTCGCTGAAATTATTTTTACGCTCACGCCTTGCGCTAGAATATCGATATACCGGCACAAATATTGCTAAACCCTCTATTGATTTTTACCTACTAATAGAGTCTAAAGGCAGTTAAAGGTATATATTTTAAAATACTCTATGTCTCTAAATATGCATTAGTATTCAATGCAACAGATAATTTAATTGACATTATCAATAGTAAATAGTAACAATTAAACTTACCCAATTCTAACAAAAGGGGCGTTAATCTACCAAGGTGCTCATAAGCTCCAGGATGTTTGACCAAACCAGACAGTTCCGTTTTCAGTTTCTTCTTTACAGAGCTTACTTGAGTGGTCGTTAAAGTTGGAGGTAAATTATTATAGAGTTGTTCAAGTGCATCTACTACTCTAACCATAAACTCCGCTCTGTTCTTCGCAATATTGGTTAAAACTCCAATGCATGCCAACAAGTTGGCACTGCTAATATGCGGCGAACCATGGAATTTTACCAACAATTCAAAAAGATTACTACAAATAAACACAAGTATAAAATCAAAAGTTCCTAGTTATAATCTATGTCAAATTAACAAATTCTCCCTTAAACATTTTCCAGACAAATAACAGTTATGTTATTATTAATAAATTAACACTAAAATTACAAATAATGTGAAATATAACGATGTATCGTAGCCTACGTGAATATTCGGGCTTGGACATTATGCAGTTTGATGTTCCGTGACGTAGCAAGTCTAGTCTAGGCTGAAAATATGGCGAATTAGGCGTTGTAGTAATTGGAGAAACCCCGTATTTCCATCGGTTTTTTAAATTATTCTGTAGAATTAAGAGACGATATTGTACAACATCAAACCAATCTTTGAGAATTACTAAATCGTTTGGAATAGTTTGCGTGATGGCATGTGTTTTGTTTGCAGTTTAAACATGTTGTAGTTTCCCGAACTTTGCAGTCCTTTAAGCCATAAACAATGTGATTCTTATGGACGGTTCATCGTTGTTTACTTTGATTAATAAAAAAAACACAAACAAAGACTATGTTATTGCTGTAGAGGAGGTATTCTTTCGTTAACTTGGAAAGTTTTTTTTAAGTCAGAAGTTGCAAGAGATAAGTGCTAAAAATCAGGTATATTTTTGTTTTTTCATTTCCAAAAGATGAAGTTTTAAAAAATAAATGGATAGAACCTCATGCGACTCCGTCACACCCTAACGTCACAAATCCCAGGGGTGTTACGTTCACACTAACCAAATATTCGTACATAGATTTTTTTTTGAAAGTTATGTAGTAGCTATATTTTAATTTATTCCACATAAGTAATACTTCATGAGACTATATTTTAATTTATTCTCATATTTTAAATAATTGTATTTATATATAAATATTTTATAATATTAAATACACTCTTTTGAATTTGAAATAAATTCCACAATATACAAAACAGGCTTCATACTCGTAACTGCAATGCTTACCTTGCTTCTTCTTCCAATTTTCTCCTACGTGCAATCTTTAATGTCAATGGCACATTATCTAGTGAAAAATCATTTGTCTTTTTATTCTCCGTTTCGTCTGGATAGGTCTGTAGAAGGACGACGCATTCCAAAAACTTTACAGAACTTGTCCTTATGCCGTCGTTGTCGCTATCGATCATGTTCGCAATTTCCAGCTTTATAGTATGCAACTGCTTCCAGCCCTCTTCCATTTCATCGGTATTGGTCGGTGCTTTACAGATCCAAATTAATGTCCGCCGATATATTGTAATAGCTGCTTGAATAACACGTTTCTGGACTTGAATGGATTCATCACACAGTAACATGTGTAAGGTAACCATTATTTTGGGTATTAAATTTTCTCTTATTTTGCTAAAATATAAATTAAAAATAGAACGATACTATGAGATAATCATCAACAACAAAATTCTGGAGCTAAAAAGATTCTGGTTTTCCAGTAAATAATGCATTGGTATCCTCACAAATTTCCTTATTGAAAATATGTCTAAATCACTAAACAGTTATATATAAGACACAACAAAATTTTCTATTTTTTCCCTCCCATAATTAAGTCTACACTAAATTTAGCCAACGAATTTCCTTTCAATATTAAAGATAGTGGTAATGAAAATGGCGTAGGTATATCAAATAAGTATGTATAAAACTTTAACTACAACAGAGTTTTATATATACTGTAAATTAAATTTTAATTTTTACAACTATTTACAAATAATAATCTTTGTGACACGTTTTCGGAAAGTAAAAATTTATTAAACATATTATGCACAATGCCCATGATCAAGGTAGAAAGTGAACATCTCTACCCTAAAAAGAATAAATACTCTTACGTAATACCATGGGACAAGATAGATTATCGGCGTTGACAATTTTCAGCATGCAGAAATCTTTTATTAAATAATATTCCTAACTTTAATGAACTCGTAACTGACCACTTTGCAAGTGCTAAAGACAGAAAATAGATCATAAATTTAAAACTATTTAAATCAAATTACAGTACCTTTAAAATAGGCCTTAAATTTGAAAATATTTAAAGCAAGTGACAATACCTCTATTTCAAGTTGGAAGCCAAAACTCTAAGTCACAAGGGATGTATGCATGTACTTTGAGCCTGTTTTATTTTTTATAACTCAGTTATTATTTTCGAATCTGCTGCATAATAAAGGCAAAGTCTGGGCGTCAACATAGAAAACAACATGTCTTGGCGTAACCACGTCACCAAAATCGCCAAGGCACCAGCACAAAAGCTAGGAGCGCTCTATAGAGCAAAAAACTTGTGTACACCACATCAGCTCTTCCTGCTCTATAATGCCCAGATAAGACCATCTCTGGAATACTGTTTCCATGTGTGGAGCTCGGCATCTAAACACTTGCTCAAGATATTGGACTCCAGACAGAGAGCAGTTGTGGATGACCCAGAGTTGACTAAAGACCTTGATAGCCTTGAACATCGAAGAAAAGTGGCGAACCTATCTCTTTACTATCGATACTACTACGGAAGGTGTTCGAACGAGCTGGCACTTATGATTCCGCCCAGTGTTGTGCCAAACAGAAACACTCGTCAGACACAAGCTGCTCATCAACAGACGATTCAGTTGCGAACACCTAGGACATCGCTGTTAGGGGACTCATTTTTCTAGAGGACTGCCTTGCTCTGGACCGACCTTCCAAGTCACGTTTTTCCCAAAAATTACAACCTACAACACTTCAATAATGGCATAGAATTTTCCTTTTGTGTGTGTGCCGAACCTAAAGAAAACTTAGGCAAGGTGAATATGCATGCATACATGTATACACACATAAAATGGCATATATACATATATACACACACATATTCACACATAACGAGTGCAACCTGGGAAAATGATGGAAAAACAATAGCAGAAGTCACAAACATGAGCCAGTAAGCACATTTGTGTCTCGAGCAAGGCGGCCTTCAATTCGGAGGCATACACCAAGAGCGGCCATAGAGACAAAATATAGCAACTTGCAATGACATTCAAATGACCAAGGAAAGTAAAAAGAAAGAAGAAAAATCTAGAGGAATTTCGTGTAGACGGTAGGAAGTTATACTGTTAACTATCATTAACATCTGAGATGCTTTGATGAATCGTGTAAGAATATGTATTTATGTCAGTACTTTGTTCCATTTTTTTTTGTTACAAGATTTTAGAATAAATAAATCAGTTAAGAAAGCCCAATAAATTTTAATTTCTAATTTTGAAAGATGAATTTCTATTAAAATGTGTTTGTCAGGAGTGGGTGAAGCGCCTTTAGTAAATTTGTGACCATTCAATCTACCTTTACGAGTTGGATTGTCATGCCTATATATATTTTTAGGACAGTTCGTACATGGTATATAGAATAAAACATATTTGAGTTTTTCTTGACAGGCGTTTTCGGTTTTAATTGTGGGCGAGTTGTGCAACAGGTCTGGCTATGGCTGTCACGAGATTGGAATTGACCCTGATGGATTGAACACATTTTATTGCATCATCGCGGGTAGTTTGACCCGAAATTTGTCGACGGCTGTTGATCCTATCTCATTTCTAGATGGTTTCTCCATGCATGACTCGTTTTGCTTTTTCTCCACTCAGATCCATGAGGTTAAAGAGACATAAGGAATTGGAAATCCTCTGGTGATGATGGAATCTCGGCGAAAGTCCTTTTGCGGTTGCCTGACTGCGCTCTGGAATCCCTGGCTGCGGCTATCAATGATGCCTGGTCTAATGGTGCATTTCCGTCATGCCTTAAGTCGGCAATAGTCATTGCCCTGCACAAAGGGAGCGATCTGAACGAACCCTCTAACTTTCGTCCTATTTCCCTGTTGCCTACCCTTTCAAAGGTTGTTGAAAGATTTGCAAAGAGGAAAATATGGAGGTACTTCGAGACCCATAATGTGATTGCGCCAAACCAATTTGGATTTCAGGACTCAAAGGGTACCCATGACGCCATCTTCAGTTTCCTCGAGGGGGTTTACAACTATATAAATGGGGGAAAGGTGGCGGCAGCAGTGTTTTGTGATCTGTCAAAGGCTTTTGACTGCGTGGACCACGGAATACTGCTGTCAAAACTCGAGAGATATGGGTTTAGGGGCTCGACTCTTGCCTGGTTTGCCTCATATTTTGCTGGTCGCAGTCAGTCTGTCATTGTGTCTGGTGTGCGGTCGGCGGCTATGGGGATTAAGTGCGGGGTTCTGCAGGGGTCTGTCTTAGGACCCCTTCTCTTCTTGATCTATGTAAAAGATCTTATCCAAGATAAAATTTCAGGAAGATTTACACTCTTTGCTGTGTGGCACAGTGAGGATGTGGAACAACTAAGGGAGAGAATTACTAATGACTTGTCAAAGATTAAAGAGTGGTGCGATGCCGACCGCCTTTCTTTTAATATTACGAAAACTAACATTGTAGGGTTTAAGTGTCATACACGGCTTGCAGTTGGGGGACGATCCTCTTCGGGAAGCGGCGGTGACTAAGTTCCTGCGTGTCTTGATTGACGGTGAACTTCGGTTGAAGTTGATCGGGAGGCTTTCGTCGGGATATTTTGCCGTAAGAAGGACGCGTTTGGAGCTTGGATCAGTGGTGACGCGGACAGTCTATTTTGCCCTTTTTGAATCACCTCAGATATGGAGTTCCATTTCGGAGTATTAGTAGTCGACACCTGCTGAATATTTTGTTCGATCTTCAGAAGAAGGCTGTCCGCTTCATCGCAAATGTGGGCCAGAAAGAATCTTGCCAACCTCACTTTTTGTCTCAGAGAATTCTTGCTCTTACCTCTTTGTTTATTCTTGAAACAGCATCATTGATATTCAAGAATCGTCATAGTATTCGAAGTCCTGCCCCTCAGCATGTCACGCGGCGGGCCCTCGACTTGCCCTTGCCAATACCAACAAGAGCATTAACTAAAAATTCTTCGATTTATGAAGGAAGAAAAATTTTTAATCACATACCGATTCCGATTAAGAGTAATTTAAAATGTTTCAGGAGGTCTCTTAAGGCATTGCTTGTTGGGAAAGCGTACTACAACTTGACTGAGTATTATGCAGACTCACTCTCTTGAAAATGCGTACTGTTTTGCAACATTCTTATTTATTTGGTTTGGGTTTTAGATTTTAGTGATTCTCTTGAATGTTGTGTTGTATTTATTTTTGTAATTTGTACTGAAGAAATAAATATATTATTATTATTATTACTACTATTTATATTACCAACATACTATTTATTTTATGTAGGTGAGGGACCATTTTAGCGAATAACATGCTTTGTCAATGAAATTTATTTCTATGCAATAAAGTACTTTTTGACTTTGACTAAATAGGATTCTTACAGAAAAAGTTAAAATTATTAAACATAACTGGCAAGTGAAACCGTAAATAACGTTTTAAATTATGGAAACAAAAACATAAAAAAAAATACTAAATAATTTAATTAACAAAAACATAACAACAAACAACACCTATAAACATATCACACTTGATAGAAATCATTTTTGATACTGATATTCCTTCTGAAGTTACTATCATTCAGTGCAAATTTCTTATTAGATGTTTGCAGAAAAAAGGATCTGCTGATAAACGAATACATATCTAGTATGGAATCAGCCATAAATGACAAATCTAACGACATAAAGGATTAACATAAGAGCAGAAATCACAAATGTCATTACAAACTAAAACATAAAGATTAATCACACCATCACGATCTACGTATCTGACCTCAGATTTTTTTATCTTTGGGGTGAGTTAGAAAATAAAATTAAAACCAAATCATCTTAGCATGAAAAGAACTTTATCAAAGAATTCATGAGACCTTTGCAGAAACAGAACTGTATTACATCATGAATACCTTAAAATCCATTCACAAAAGATGTGAGGAGTGTATTGAGAACAGCAGAAGAGCTTTCGAATATTTGCGGTCAATTATGTTACTTTTTTTCTTAATTATCCTAATTTGTTCAAAGTTTCTATATTTTCTTAATTGATATTCTTGTGCGAACTATTTTTCTTAGCCTCGGTTTGTTAAAATAATATATATAATGTCTCTACTGAACCAGAATTTTACCCACAATTTTAGCATCATCAGAAGTTTTAATCATCTCTCATGAGTAGTGAAATGCGCGTCGAGTGCAAAAATTCTGTTTTGGTATTGTGGATAAAACTCTGTTTCAGTGCATTTTGCTGGAGGTTCCAAATCCCAACATAGATAATAGCGGCATTCACACGTAGATTCATTCACGCATTCTTGGAACGTCCCGCTCCAATTGCGAGTTCGGGAGAAAGGAGTGGAGCGGGGCGCGCCAGGATTGTGTGCAGTAGGAATAGACACGGTTTTATCATTCCACACACTCGTTTAATCCTGCGCGATTGGAATGGGACGTTCCAAAACTGCGTGATTAAGTCTCCGTGTGAACGCCGCTTGTCTCGTTTTTACTTTATTTGATTTCGATTTGACATCAGCCATGAAATTCGACATTGAACTAAAATTTCAACTGTCAATTGAATTTCAACATTGAACCTTTTTCGAGTTTATTAATCCAGCTTTAGTTTTGGGTTCATTTCAGTGACTTTTTGTTGGTTGCGCGCCCAGAGGCACTCAATGTTCAAATATTTGAAGACAAAATAGCAAGAGGGCACTATATATCGCTACTGTAGTAGGTAAAGTACTCTCGTTACTATCTTATATTTTCAGTAAAAATTTTGCAGTAATGCCTTGCCCTACCCTTGCTTCGCTCACTCTGGGGGAGCAACCAACAGAAACTAACCAATACTAACCCAAACTTAACCCCCTGCAGGGAAGCATTTCCTGGAATATGAAGCTAATGTCATACAGTCATTTATAGTATAAAATTGTATTTTATTAACTGTGGCTATTAGTTGTACTGGGATAGGAATGCAAATATATTCTAGTTAGTATTATGGATATGGATAAGGTTTACAAATTCAGGGACAGTCTGCCTGTATCACAGCATGGATATGGTACATGACAAGCACAAAATATATATCTGCCAATTCCTTCTTCGTCGCTGGCTCGTGCGTCTTTAATTTATGAGAGTAGAAGGATTTATAATCACCAACCTGCCCTCATTAGGACCTGTCCAAATATTAACATATTCAGAAAATCCGTTAAAAAGTTACTTACAGATAAGGCTCAGTACGAGTTGGGGGAATATTACAGCGAAAATTTTTAAATTCTTATGGCTGTTATGATATGTGATTTGTTTCCCTCAAAATGTTTATTTTAAATGTTAGTTTATTTTTATGTTTTGACTTTTATTGTATATTTTTATCCTTTGTAGTGGGATATTAATGTTGGATACTTTAAGCTTGTGTTTTCTTTGTTTCATTGTTATTTAGATGATAATTGACGACACTGTTGGACCTTCTTTAGATTTGCGTTTTCGTAGGGATAATTTTAAGTACTTACTTATTTTTTTAATTGTTTTCTTACTTTTCAGCTTTGTCAATAAGTTTGTTTTTTTGTATCTTTGACAATAAAGCATTATATTGATTGATTGATTGAAGGGGGTGGTGAGGCATAAATATGCCAGCCACTTGTGCACTTAGGCCACTTGAGCGGGCCCATTGTGTCCCCATTCCAGTTAGTATTTTCAAGTAATAATAAATGTTCAGATTTCCATAGATTTAATTTCTACTGCTTTCGTGAAGTAGCGATGCAAATTTGTGTCAAATCTGTAAGTTTCTGTAAGGTTACGTCCAAACCAAGATTTAGCCAGTCGCAGCACATTCCCAAGCACTGTAGCTGGGTCCCCACCCCTTTCCAAACCAATGCCAAATGTCACATCATCAGCATACATGATGATGGTAAAGCTCTTCTCAGGGAATGTGTGGGGCAAGTATGTAAATAACCAAATTTGTAAGACTGTATCTAACCTGAAACGTTTTTCTATCAATGTAGAACTGCTTGACCTTAGAGATAGGTTTATATTTAGTGATTGTAAAATCAACAGTTGTTGCCCGCTATAGCTTGTATTTTCGGTAGTTAAAGTAGTCAAATTGTGGTGTGTTTTATTCCATTGTGTGGGGAAATTTCCCTAGGAAAGAACTGCAAAGGGAAGCAAGCGTCAGCCCAAACCTGTAAGTGTTAAAGAAGAAATTCCACAATCGCATCGGGACCGCGGCTTCTTGGAAATTCGCAGTTGGTTTTATTATCTGTCGTTCATCTGTTTTTTGCAACTGATTTTAAATATTTACCTTTGGTTTTTATTTGTTGTTTATGTTTGTAAAAGTCCATATAGAGTTTTAGCAACTAGTCCGTTATATTAACGTTGGAAAAGTTCGCTTGATGCTTGTCTTTACATGGATGTTTGCGTATTGAGGGTATAGTTTTACAGCGACTTTTTTATTATTGTTTTGTGATAGGTTCTATTCTCTAGGATGCAGCGCTCATTTAAATGTTGCAGGAATAAGGACTTCTCCAACTTCTGCTGTATAACCTGCCTAAGTATATTTCATCCGAGTTGCATGGATCGTTCCAACGAGATTGTAAAGCTTGGTGGATATAGAATTTATTGTTCTTCGAAGTGTCAAATTACAAAGATAGAAACCGAAGAGAAAATGAGCGAGATAGAGTTGCTCATTAAGGATCTGGAGGATGACTGTGAAGCCAAGAATAAACACATCGAAAGACTAAAGCGGAACAGCGTTGCTTTTGACGAGGTCGTTTACGAGGCCGAAAGCAAATTAACCTCCCAAATTGACGCGCAGCGAAAGGAAAAGGAGCACCTGCAGATCGAGATTGTTGAACTTAGGGCTAAGGAAATCGAGCTTAGACAGCAGCTTCATACCTGCAGTGAATTGAAGAAAAGCTTAAATGACAGGCTGCAGGAACTGGCTGAACTGAACAGGAGTATGGTTGTTACGATAGAGGTGCTGGAGAGTGAAAACGAAAGAGCTTCTTCCGAGCTAACACAACTGCGTCAACAATTAAGCACCACAAGTAAAGTGTCTAAGAATCAGATACAGGTAGCAATTGATGAAACCCGACAATCAGTTGAAATAAATGATGTGGTTAGAAAAAATATTAAAATAACTACCAGACCTATTGAAAGACCTAGGATACTGATAGCGGGGTATGATATTAAAGGGTACCTTCCAATAATAAAGAGACTTACAGACAGTAAGTACGATATAAATAGCCAAAATATGGGCCAAGTTTCTATTCAAAAATTGTTGGAAACCAGTCTTTCTTTATCGCATAATTTTAACAAGTCTGATTATGTTTTCTTGTTTGCACATCATCAAGATTCCCGGCATGGAAAAAAATTACAGGAACAGAGGATTAAAAAGTTAATCCTTGACATAGATTATACAAATGTCATTCTTGTCGGTCCACTACTGTCTACAAATCGCCCGGTTCTCAACAAAATAATTGCTTCTCAAAACTTCACACTAAATAAAGCATTCCAAGAAACGAAAAATGCCAGTTTCATACCACTAATATCGCCCTGGCCAATACCAAAGGAGGAAATTGCAGACTATTTGGTCAATTGCTTTATTAGGAATGATGTTGCTCCCCTTTCGTCACTACAGTATACTGCCAATGACTCGACGTCAGATAAACTCCATAATCATGATGTTCCAAGCACCCAAGACCTAGATACTCAACGCCCAACGCCTAATAAGAACAAACATTTTTTGTGCCCACCGGCGCCTCTGTTGTCGGCAAATCCCTAGCGCCCGATAATCATGACGAAATTGCAATCTTGTTGTTGAATGTTCAGTCGCTGCGAAATAAGTCTAATGAGCTTTCATTGCTTTTGTATGATCTTAATGTACCAGATATAGTGCTACTTACGGAACATTGGTTGAAGTGCAGTGAGCTGATTGTTATTTCAGGATATGTGATATTGTCGTCTTTCTGTAGAACCCAATTGACTCATGGAGGCTGTATGATTCTTGTAAATGAGTCAATTTTGGAGGAGAACTCCTTTCAACGAATAGATAAATTCAATTATTTACTTAAAGAATCTGCATTTGAGTTTACCATCATTTACTCTAAAAGTAAAAATCTTTATATAATATGTATTTACAGGTCTCCACGTTCAGATTGTAATGAGTTCTTTTCTAACTTGGAATG
The DNA here is from genome assembly GCA_016904865.1 of Pissodes strobi. Lineage (NCBI taxonomy): Eukaryota > Metazoa > Arthropoda > Insecta > Coleoptera > Curculionidae > Pissodes > Pissodes strobi. Next base: position 411,467 of record MU182142.1, read on the forward strand.
TCTTTTATCACAAATCTCATGCTCCCCGCATATTATTATGTCGGGAGATTTTAATATAAATTATGATGACAAGCGTTCTATACAAACCTCAAGACTGTGTTATCTTCTTAAGTCATTTAATGTGCATATGCATGTGAGTTCACCAACACGTATAACTGAACATTCGTCTAGTACTATTGACTACATGTGTTCCAACCTTTCGGAGAGTATGGTGGAATGTAGCGTTCTGAACGCCGCTTTATCTGATCATGAAGCGGTTTTTTGTAGAGTCTTGTGCAAGAAACAGCCAAGGCCTATGTCGCGTTATGGACGAATTTTCAGCGAGCGAGGTTATGGTACGCTCCGTCAACTGAGCGCCATCACTCAATGGAGTTCTATACTCAACTCGTCGGACCCAATATCAAAATTTCATCGCGTCCTTGAGGGCCTATTTGAGACAGCATTTCCAGTGGTGAAAATTAAGCCTAGGGCAAAATGCAAAAAATCTTGGTTTACTAAAGGTCTAAGAACGTCATCCCAAAACCTGCGCTCACTTCATGCGATTAGAAGATATACCAACTGTCCCGCTTTTCACAACTATTTCATTAGCTATAGATCAGTATATCGTCGATTAATTAGGTTATCTAAACAGTCCTATTACTCAAACCGGATGAAGGGTGCTTTTAACAAACAAAGGGAATGTTGGGCAATTGTAAACAGTATACGTTCGGCAAACAACGTTAAGACATCTACAGCCCCTGATATTTCTCCTGATGAATTAAATAATTTTTTCTGTAATATTGCACAACAACTCCAACAAAACATTAATCCCTCAATGGACCCTATCAGTTACTTACCAGCCAATAATTTTCCCAACTCCTTCTTCTTTTTGCCCACTGACTTAACGGAATTGAAAACAACAATAAACAGTATTAGGAACAAAAGCTCATCTGGAGAAGATGGGATTTCCACTAAAATTTTCTTAAACTTGCCTGATACTGCCTTGTTGGCTTTGGTGGAAGCAATAAATTACTCCTGGACCATAGGTTCATTTTCGTCATGCTTGAAGTCCGCAAAGGTCATACCAATATATAAGGATGGATGTCCCAATAACCCTTCAAACTACAGACCTATCTCTCTTCTGTCGACTCTATCGAAGATAATTGAAAGGCTTGTCAAATACCGTGTTATGTCGTTCTTAACATCAAACAACATACTTAGCAAGGCTCAGTTTGGCTTCCAACGGGGTATGGGCACGAATGATGCCATGTATAATTTCTTTCACCAGCTCTATTGTCAAATAAATGAGGGTGGAGCTTCCGCTGCGGTTTTTTGTGACTTGTCGAAAGCTTTCGATTGCGTGAGTCATGAGGTTCTGCTTCGGGAGCTGCATTTTTATGGCTTCAGAGGCGTGCCCTTGTCCTGGTTTTCCTCTTATTTGCGGGGCCGTTGTCAGAGGGTGTTTGTGGGTTCTAGCCACTCCAAGTATGGATCGGTTGCGTTGGGAGTTCCGCAGGGCTCGGTCCTGGGACCGATCCTGTTTCTCCTTTATGTAAACGACCTTGCTTCTCTTGATGTTCAGGGGAGATTTACTATTTTCGCTGATGACACGACGCTGCTCTGGCACGGCACAGATAACAAATCTTTGCACACGACTCTGTCGGGGGACCTTCACAGGGTGAGGGATTGGTTTGACGCCAACCTCTTGTCGATGAATTTCAAGAAGACCAGGATGGTCTGCTTTGGTTGTGCCATGGAGGATGTGGCCATGACTGGCACTGGAGGTACCTTGGTTGAGAACCATCCTAGTTGCAAGTTTCTCGGTTTATCAATAGAGAGTGGCCTTAAATATGAGGAACATATTACCAATCTTGCGAGCAGGATTTCATCTGGTTGTTTTGCTGTCAGGGTGACTGTTCAGGAGCTTGGCCAAGGAGTTGGCAGGGCTGTATACTATGCCCTGATAGAATCGCGGCTTCGCTATGCCATAAGTTTTTGGGGAAATTCAAGCAATTACTTAATGCAAACGCTATTTGTTCTCCAAAAACGCGCATTGCGTTACATCTGTGGGGCCAAATTTCGGGATTCATGCCGCTCCCTGTTCCCCAGAGAGAAAATACTTACAGTCACGTGCATTTATATTGAAGAAATTGCCTGCCTCATTTTTAAACATAGGCACAAATTTAGTACGGAACATCCTAGGTACATTGCACGTCAAAAGAACAATCTGAATCTTCCCATCCCTACATCCACTCTCACACAAAAATCAGTTTTTTATGAAAGTATCAAAATATTTAATCACCTTCCACAAAACATCAAAGGGGCGACAACGGTGAAAGTGTTTAAACATCTTTTGAGGGGGTTCTTGGTTGACCGAGCGTATTATGCACTCTCTGAATTTTACAGCGATGTATTTTAGCGATGTTGTAATATTATGTAAAAAGGATTATGTCTTGAATGGATTGTATGCATTTTTTTTTCTCTTGTTTTTTGACTCTTTATGTCCGCTTTGTCTTTTCTGTTGACATGTTTACGTAATGATTAGTATAGGTTTTTATTTTGTTTGTTTTAGGTATTATTACTTTTAAGTAGGCTTTGTTTATAACAATTATTTTGTTCACAACAATAAAGCATATTTTGACTTTGACTTTTGACTTTGAAATCATTTATGTACACTATATAGAGTAGGGATCCCAGCACGGAGCCCTGAGGAACCCCAGTCTTAACCAGCATAGGCTCACTCTCACCAGTTGACAGAGAAACAACTTGGTACCTGTCAGATAAATATGATTTTTAATAAATCCAAACCCTTGCCTCTTATACCATAGAATTCCAGTTTGCTCGCCAGGATGTGTCTATCAACACAATCAAATGCAGCAGTCAGGTCCGTGAAAACACCCATAAATGTTTTTTTATTTTCAAAAGCATTGTTTATATTTTGAATTAAATGCAAAATTGCATCACTAGTTGAAAGGTCCTTCCTAAAGCCAAACTGCTGCCCCGATATAATACTAAATTTATTAAAATATTGAAGCAATTGATCATATATAATCGTTTCGAAAATTTTCGAGACAGAGGGTAGGATAGATATTTGCCTATAGTCGCCTAGATCTTCTTTGTTACCTTTTTTAAATATAGGGCAGATCTTTGCTAGCTTTAGTGCTGAAGGAAACCAACCCCTATCAATACATGTGTTAAAAATATGTGTCAATGGCTCGAGAATTTGCTCAGATATTTTTTTCAGGCTATACACGTTTATGCTGTAAATGTCCTCTGTTTTTTTATTTTTAAGTCTATAAAGATATATATGTCAAATACAATGGGGGTTTTGTGAGATATAGGTGTCTTCGATATTGCAAGCAAAAAACCACTAGATAGGTTTATAGAAGGTGTTTTATAGAGCCAAAAAAAATATGAGCTTGACCCATATTTGAACCGAAAAAAGCATTCAAAGTTCGAGGTTTGAGGTTAAATTGACGCAGAATTACTAAATTACAGTCTTGGTGCAAAGTTACCAAACGTTGTACATTTTCTTATTGGAAGTATCACAAACTGATTACTTACCAAATCTAAGGGAAGGACATCAATTGCAAGACTATTCAAATGAAAATTTAAAACTACATGCAATATGTCCTGACATTCAGATGAATTATGTGAAATAGCCAACCAAAACTAACCCTAGAATGCACTCTATGTTTCAGCAAATGAACAGGATATAACCCAAATTGAATCAGTGTGCATTTGCATTCATTTACCTGAATAAAAAGGGAATATAGCCACTCATCGTGCACTATTTGTTCCAATGAATTTTGCTACCTTTTTGCAAGATGAACCAGAACTACAGCAGAATAAATTAAGAATAAATCTAACAATGAAAATTAACATTTTGACCACTGTGATAAATGAAAATAAAAATGATATTTTCAATGACATGTACTGGAGGTTTCAGTCCCTTTGAGTTAAGGCCGGAACAAAACGGAGACCTCTGGTTCTACACAAATATCTCCAGTTAATATTTTCACATGTTTGAATTGAATTGATCTACAGGTGTGTATTACCTATATTTATAGTGCTTTTGTGAAATGATGCTGCAAATTTGTGTCAAAAAATTCAAACCCTGCATGTTTTTTTCGGTTCAAATGTCATATATCCTCAATTTGTTTTCAAATTCAAAAATCAAAATCTTTTATTCCCATTATGGTTACAGGAACATTGGGTTATCAATATCCTAACTTAAACTTAGATAACTAAAACGAAATGTACTAAAAATTTAAGTTTTAAACATATTATATAAAATTAAAATATAAAAAATAGAGAAGAAAAACTAACACATATTCAGCCTCGCATTCAGCTCACTTACAATACATGCATTCGACTCCACCGTGGCACTTACTGTGTCTAAAATATTCTTCAGTTGAATAAAATGGATGTGAAATAAAAACTTTTTTCATTTTTGTTTTAAATCTAATTTTGAGATCTCTGGGTGGTGCATTAAACACCTTTATTTCCATCTAGAGAGGACGTTTTTCATACATAGTTAATGAGTGTTTTGGAACTGCAAAGTTATTTCCATACCTCATAACAGTATCAACAGTACCCACAGACTTGTTACATTCAAAATCGGTTTGATTTCTATGTAAAATGTAGCACATACAAAAAAAAAGATAACATGAAAAACAGTCATTATTCGCAGCCTACAAAACAGAGGGGCACAATGCTCCAGATAGGTCACTCTACATATTGATCCAATCACTATCTTTTGTAAGATAAAAACGCGGGATATGGTCTGGGAATGAGTGCTCCAGAAAATAATAACATATGATATACGAGAATGGACATAATGTATGATAAAATGACAACAGAGACTGATGACCAAGCTGATGACTGACACTGTCTCTTATAATGACAATGGCAGTTTGCCGATGAGATCTTTCCACGTATGATTCATGGGCACACCAGTCAAGATTCTGGTGGGTAGTAAGTCCCAAATTTGGTGTTTTTGACCTGTTCTATCTTTTTATTTTTAATATTTACCGTGTATTACTTCTGTTCTGAAAATGTATGAAGTTGGTTTTATTAGAATTAAGCAAAAGTAAGTTATTGTTATACAATTTTTGCATATTTTGCACTATCAAAGGCAACCTCCTCATTTCTATTTGATATTGTGACTGGGGTGTCCATCAGCAAACTGCAAATTTAAGACAGACAATTGGCAATTTACACATCAAGACAATATAAGCTGCCTGAGAATGATAAGGATTTATAAATTAGTAGACAAGACTCACAAGACACTATGATAAACTTCTCTGAAAAATTTAAACAAAATTATGAAATTTGTAAGCATATGAGAAACAAAGATGCTGATTATTCTCGGTTTAAGTGATAACACAGACCCGTTTATAAATCACCCATTTATTCTAATGTGCTTATGCTATGCTATGGTTTTGTGATGCCAATCTACAAGATCCAGCTTTACTATTTACATTTATTAAAACCTCTATTGGCACCATTATCTTTTACTTGTTTTTATATAAAGGTAACAATAGTTTCATCACAATCAAGATCACAATTCTGTACAGTTGAAGCTTGAAGCTAAAGGTCAGGCCAACAATCAAATCAAATCAAATCAAAAGGTCTAGGTATATTAATAAAAAATTGTACAATACAAACATTCATAGAGTACAATTGATAATAATAGTGTCAGTAGAGAAGGGGTTTCAATCATAAATCTTATGTCAATAGAAACTTAGAATACAACATCTTAACATAAAACACATTAAAAAATTATTACACACTTAAATTAAAACACATAATCTAAAAACTCTTGAACTGTATAGGGTTTACGTTCAATTTTCAAAAGTGGATCCTTCAGTCTTCTTAAAGATAATGAAGTTTTCGTTTAACTTAACATAGTCAGGTAATTTATTAAAAAACTTTATACCTACAGGAATAGGTAGGACCTTTTTCAGTGGCCCTTAGTCGGTGTTGAGGGATATTTAGCCCCACAAACCTAGTAGGTATATTATTTTGTGACTCAAATTCAGCAAACTTCTCCCTATTTTTGAAAAGGAATAGCACACACTCACTTATGCAGAGGCCAGCAAGTGTTAGAAAACCCAAACTCTAAAACTTTTCCCTACATGAATCCCTTCTCTTTAAGTTTAGCATTGTTCTTACTGCTCTTTTTTGAGCTATAAAAGCTCTTTCTGCATCACTGCTCCCTCCCCAAAAGATGATGCCATATCTAAGAATTGAGTGTACATTAGCATAGTACACTGTTTTGAGGTGGTCAATATTGAGATATTTAGACATTATCCTTAGGGAGTAGCATGCTGCATTGACTCTGTGACAAACGTAGGTGATCTGTTCCACTTAGTCAAGATTTTGGTCAATGTATATGCCCAGGAAGTTAAGGAACAAAGAACACAATTATGGTTTTCCAAATGATTCCCCCTTAAAACAAAATTTGTAACAATGCTGCAATGGCAAATGGACCAAAAAGAGTATCCCAGATTACACAAAACATAGCAATTGACCAACTTACCATAGCTCCTCTATAAAACCTACTAAGTTCCGCTTGACATCTTGGTGCTTGTCAGACACAAAGCCTAATACATTCGTCAAGTATTTTGAAAGCAAATGAGGAGCCTTATATAAAAGCAACTCTTTAACTTTGGCCAAATAATGGACTTTATCGGTTGCTTCTTGGCTAATAAGAGCATTGTTTATGTTTTCAACTACCTAAAAAATGTTAAAATTACAAATTGACTACATGCATGAATAATAACACAGCTGTACCAGTTCCTCGTCCGACATGACTTTTTTGAAGAAATGTTTGAAATACCCTTAAACTCTTGATAGATGATGAAAGGTAATTTACTAAGCTGTTTTCTGCTAAAAACTTAAACAAACATTTTCATAAATATCTGCTAATTCGATTTCTTCCTGTAATCTAACATTCTAACTTCTATACTTCTAACCAAAACAAACTTCGAACATCGACATCGACACTTTTGTGACTTTTGAATTTTGATAGCTGACGAGTGACGGCTGACCGTTCAATGCATAGAAATAAGAGTCCTATTTCTATGGTTCAATGTTACGTTCCAGTTCCAGAGTTCCAGGTTCCAGTGCTCAATAGGAGCAATCTATATTCGCGCGTAGGTACACTACTTTTAAGCCTTCACGCATGCGTACGTGCTAATTTATATATTTTTCAAAGTTGTTTTCTTATAGATTTTGAGTTAGTTTGGGTTGGTTTTGTGTGGTTGCGCCGCCGGGTCGAGCGGAGGGCCATACGTGAAGTGAAATATTAGAACAATAACACTGCGCTGCTGCAAAATTAGAGAAGCGTCTAGCGATAGGGGCCAAATTTTTGATGCGATACCGTGCATGCGTAATATAGCCAAAATAACGGAATTATCCATGTCTTTACGTTTTAGCGAAACTCCTTCAACGCCTCGGTGGTGTAGTAAGCAGAGTGTTTACCTGTCATTTCTGCGCTGCGGGTTCGAATCCCGTCGGTCGCGACAGAATGTTTTGCTTACCTTTTTTATGGTTATGTTTATTTTTAATTAATTTACATTTTTTTCTTAATTTTAGGTTAGTTTGGGTTAGCCTTTTGTTGGTTTTGGTTAGATCTTGTCGATTGCGTCCCCGTAGCGAGCGGAGGGTCATGCAAAGCTATTTATTGGTTTCGGTCACCAGGTCATTAATATTGATAAGAAACAGAGTTGTGAAAAGTATGTCGCCTCGAGGCACGCCCGCATTAATCGTGAATGTGTCTGAGATGTGTCTATCAACTGTAACGTGCAGAGATCGGTTCTGTAGGAAACTGGCAAGCCAGCTGCAGAGAGACGCTAGCATTGAGAAGGATGGCAATTTCTTAAGAAATCCCTTATACCAAACTTTGTCGAATGCCTTCGACATATCCAACGCAATCGTTCGAGACTCTCCGTAGTTCTCAATTGCACTAATCCATATATGAGTGAAATAGGTCAATATATCTCCTGTTGATCTCTCTTTGCGAAAGCCGTGTTGATTATCGCTGATTATTCTGTTGTTCTCGAGGTACTTGAGTAGTTACTGATTGACTACACGTTCCATGACTTCGGACTTTGATGATTAAACTTAACTTCTGCCATGGTAGTGTTAACGTTGGATATGGTGAGGAGAGCCCTATTACCTTGAGGGACGTTTAATGTGGAGTTTATTCCTGGTTCTCTGATTGTGTTTGCCCTTGGTTTCGTCAATCGCACGTTTGGGTGGTCCTGTGGTTCTGGACGATGGGAGTGGGTTTATGCTTATACCACCTAGGGCGGCCTCAGACTTATTCCTTTGGTGATCCCTAGTCTAAAATGGGTGAGAATGGGGTTTATCGGGTCACTCCTCAGTGACTAGCTCCAGACTTTGCACTTCGGTGTTCTCCAGTCTGAAATAGAACAATGGGATTTGATGGGCCACATTCCGTGGCAACCCGGAATGGCGGCGGCGCCGGCGTCGCTCCTCATAATCATACTGATCTCACCAGTGTGACGTTCCGGCTTGCTATTCTTCTTCTTCTTTCAGTAACCTTTCACAGTCCACTCCTGGACATAGGTCTCCCCTATATTCTTCCATGCCTCTTTGTCCTGTGCCATCTGTTGCCCACTTTGTTTTTGATATCGTTGAGCCAGCGTAACTGTGGTCTGCCAACGCTGCGTTTATGTATGCGAGGCCTCCATTGAATGATGCGTCTTGACCACCTCAAGTCGTCCTGTCGGGCAACGTGTCCTACCCAGCTTCATTTCAGGTGGGCTATGCGTATGTGCTTGCTATTACATAATTGAAACTTCTGACAAATAAAAAAAATAGTTGGTAATGGGGCAACCCATTTTCGTTGCATTCATGTCGCACAGATCGGTTTATTATTTCGTTCTCTTTATCGTCAGTCCCAGTTTTTATAATTTATGGTTTGTAAGACGCGGAATGGGTTTATTATCTAAATAAAGTACTAGAAGAAGTATCGATAGAAAGAACATCGACATTCTTAGAAATCGTAGCGTATCGTGCTTCTCAGCATTTCGTCTTATCGTTTTTGTTCTGCACTGGAATCATCCGTCTACATACAGCATATTTTCGACCTTAGGATATGCGCATTTGGCAGCAGTTCGGTGTTGTTCTAATATTTCACTTCACGCGTGGCCCTCCACTCGCTTCGCTCGCTCCTGGGACTGGGGTGCAATCAAATGAAACATCCAAGGCAATGCTCAAAATCAAGAAAAACAAAAAAAAAGAACTTTGACAAATATAAGAATTAGCACGTACACATGCGTGAAGGCTCAAAATTGCGGTAGGTAGACGCGATTTGCACTGGAAACAATGGAAACTGGAAAGCGGCTAATTATCAACAATGGAAATTGAAATCCGAGAGATCAGATCTGTCAGTAGCAATGTAATTTAAACAAAAAGGTCATAATTTGTTTTAATTTTGAATATAAGTGTTGTATAATTATGGGTAGAAAATGCAGTGTGGAAAATTGCGCGTCTGATTCTTCAAAACCAGAGCATACTGGAGTCACATTTCATAAAATACCCTTGCATACAGATGTACGCCCGAAATGGTTGTCTCTCTGTCATATACCAGATGATAAAACCAACACAAAATTATTGTATGTATGCTCTCGGCATTTCCTACGTGCAGATTTTTGCAGTTTTAAGGGCAAAAAATATATGCTACGGCAAGGAGTATTACCAAGTGTATTCCCGTGGGATAAGTCCAGATTAGAGGCTATCAAAGCTGAAGTAAGCAGTAAAAAGGATGTTGATGTATCCAAAAAGAAAGATAAGGTAAACACTTTAAAAAAGAAAGAAGTTAAAATTCAATCTGTTGAAGGAAGTCCTGTTGATAGTTCAGAAGTTGAAATTTCAAAAGACGTATCTGTGGAACCCGAAATTAAAGTCGAACAAGATGATATTAAAGTAGAACCTGAAGAAATGTTAAAACTAGATGGTATGGCAAGCGAAGCCACTGACGATAAGCCATTTTTTGCATTAGACATAAAGACAGAAACTGATAATGAAATGCTTATTAAGGAACATGTAAGTGATGAAATAGATCCTTTTGATCAACACCAGAGGTCTCAAGATGCATCTCAAGCTGGTACTCCTATCAACTTTAGTATTAACTCTCGTATTGAAGTGCTTGATAATAATAATGTTTGGTATCCTGCAAAAGTAAACGAAGTTGATTATGAAGAAAGTGAAGTACTTATCCATTTTGAAAAATCTTCTAATAAGTATGATGAATGGATTTCAATGAAAAGTCCGAGACTTAGACCATTGCAACCTAAATCACATGAAACATTTGAGGTGGGTGAAAGATGTATGGCAATATGGAGTGATTCTAGGAAGTTTCCTGCGACAGTTACCAAGAAAATAGAAAATGGTAAGGACGTTTTTATTATTTTACTGATTCAGTTCAGGCTGGCAATATCGGTATATCTACCCAAATTATATGAATGAATGCCGGAACACATTATACCAAATGATCCTGTCTGAAGTGTCTTGCAATCAACTGCTTTCTTTAAATTTGGTAAGTAGTGCATTACTCATCATAAGAAGATATGTAACATTTGGCAACATTGTACCAAGATTGCTACATGAGTTGCTAAAATTTCCCTATTTTCCTCTGGAAAAGTAGTAGTTTACTCTTCTATGACCAGATGATATTCCATCGCATCTAATAAAGGGTTGTGCAGATATTTCGGCATCCGTTCCAAATATTATTTAATATGAGTTTGAGGTCTGGTGTTTTCTCAAATGAATGAATAAAAGTTAAAATTTGTTCAATACACAAAAAGGGTAGCAAGGCAGACATTTCAAATTATAGGTCCATAGCTATACTCTCGGTACCTGCTACATACTTGACTGAATGAAAGAGTCATAATCTTTTTTTATTGCAAGTTTAGACTGTGATCTTAATTCTTTATAGTTTGCATATTCAAAGAGTAACCGTGTGCATCGATATTTTTGAAAAGCCTTATTTTTATTTTTTAAGAGTTTAATTGTTTCCTTTGAAAAGTAGACTGTATATTTTGGAGTAAGAATCCTGACCTTTGGAACGAACAAATCTATTGCAAAGTTCAGAATTGTATAAAACATCTCAGTAGCCTCGTTGATATCATTATTACATAAAAAGCCCCAATCACCATAAAGTTCGTTCTATGATTGTGTGTTAAATTTTCGTCCTGTAAAACTCTAAAAATTCACTGGATCGCGTGTGTTTTAATTTGTGATTTTTGAAACATGGGATAATTTAGTGGCAATTAGTCTAATGAACAATTCGGCACAGCGTTTTTGATATTGGGTCTTCTGATATTTGGTTGATTTGCATTTTACATACTGCATACTCGATCGAAGTCGCAAAAAAAAAGAAGAACATTTACTGATAAGGAACTTAAAATTGTTTATGTTTAACATAAACACGACAGGTCAGTATTTACATTTTTATTGAAAGATGGATAATAATAATAATAATAATAATAATAATAATAATTGTTGTTTCGCTAATATTCGTTTCAAAACACAGTACAATACTGATCACGCAGCATCTGATAAAAATTGTCCATCTACTGAACACCACATTCAAGTGTTAAAAAGTAAGACTAATTACAGTTTTTGATGGTTTTATTGGCTCAAGATGAAATTTTGCAAGAATTAACGGAATTGAGTGATATTGAAAAGGGAATATTGGTGGACGATGTTCAAATACATAAACATATTGACTGGAATAATAAACTTACAAACATTTTACATTTAAATATCCGAAGTATCAATAAAAATATCAATGCGTTATTTCTGTTACTGGAGAACTTTAAGCTTCAAACCAATGATGTAATTATTTTGAGCGAATGCTTTCAAATTTTATCGACTGAACAATGTAACATACCGGACTATAATATGTTCTATAACAAAGCAGATTACAATAAAAACGATGGAGTCTTGGTCTTAGTGAAGTCAAATATTAATGTTCACTTTTCCTATCATAAACTACCTTCGTCATTGGCTACGATTAGTAGAATAACGATAAAAAAAATATTTCTTTTGGAATAACAGCTGCGTATAAGCCTCCACCGATTTTAAAGCCTAACTTTATAGGTGATGTATATGAATATCTTCTTTTGAACACTAATAATGATTTTGAAATCTTTATGGGTGATATCAATATATACATTTTAAATCTTAATGATAACGATGTAATGTATTATCTGTCCTCCATGGCTGAACTTGGATATGTATCATATGTAAATTCGGCTACTCGTTTGGAAACCCATACATGCTTAGATCACATATTTGCAAGTCAGAAGTTGAAACCCAAACATATAAAACTAAAATCATTTATTCTTGATACACATATTACTGACCATAATCCGACTATGCTTAATGTAAATATTGAAAAAACTAATGCTTTAAATAATAATCTAAATATAAACACTCCTGGTTCTGTTACCAGGACCAGGGTGGATCTAAATAAATTTAAACTATTGCTAAGTAGCCAGAGTTGGTCAGGTGTGGTTGACGTACATCATCCTGAAGTTGCAACAAAAAACTTTATTTTCTTATACCTTAAACTCCTAAAGGAATCTACTACTGTTTTTCATGTCAGGGTTAACCATCGTAAGAAACTTAAAAAATGGATTATTTCTGGTCTTGTTACTTCAATTAGGCATAGAGATAAAATGAAAAGAAGATTGTTAAGAAATTATAGTGCAGTATTGGAAAGCGAATATAGAACATATCGTAATTGTCTTAATAAATTAATAAATAAGGCTAAAAATAATTACTATAAAAGTCAAATTGAAGTGAATAAAAATAACATGAAAAAAATTTATGAAATTATAAAAGATGCAACATATGAAAATTCTAACTTAAAAAATAATATTAACATACTGAATGATAATGGTGAGACTTTTGATTGTGATTTTGATATGGCTAATTATATTAATGATTATTTTATAAACGTTGGTGTAGAAATGGAGAAGCATATTGCGACACCTGATCAGGCATGCGCATTGGGGCCTGCCATACCAAACTCTATGTTTCTCTCTCCTCTAACTAAAAATGAATTAATCGAAAATATTTCAATGCTGAAAAAGAATAGTTCCCCTGGACATGATGGAATGTCCTCTAAAATAATAAAATCAACGTATAATGAGATTGCTGATCCAATGATGCACATAATTAATTTAATCTTTGAGACAGGTATTGTACCAAGTGACTTTAAGACATCAATTGTGATTCCGATCCATAAGTCTGGTGTTGTTGCTAGTGTCAAGAATTACAGACCAATTATCCTAATAAGTAATTTTGCTAAGATATTCGAGAAGAGTTTTAAAGCTAGGTTGGGTGGGTTTTTAACGGTGAACTCTGTTCTTTCGCCAAATCAATATGGATTTATCGAAGGTGGTAGTACCGCCGATGCAATGTACGGTCTAGTTTCGGAGGTTGTTGGGAATTTGAATGTTGGTAATAGGTGCATGGGCTTTTTCATTGATTTGGCAAAGGCTTTTGACAGTGTTCCTCATGACGGACTTATCAGAGTTATGGAACATAATGGAGTGAGGGGAACGGTGTTGCAGCTGGTGAAAAGCTATTTACTTCTGTCACTATTGACTTCTGCCACGTCAGAAAGTCAGAGCTAATGATACACTTAGTAGTGAACTCAAAATAAGAATTGGTATACCGCAGGGCACGGTATTGGGTCCCATCTTCTTTATTTTATATATAATAAAATGATGTATAGAGTAAGGTTAGGTGATCGTGTGTTTTGAAATTTGCTCTTGAATAAAAATTGAGTTTTAGTTGAGTTTAATGGCTAAAAAGTAGTGGAAGGTTGTTGCCTTGATTCACATATAGTGTCCAAATAGTCCGTTTGCCCTTGTATTGTTTTTTGCGATTGTGTGATAAAAATTGTCTTTCTAACCTATAGACAATGACCACATGTGCTCAATGCAAATTGAATATTTCCGACGACGGCGATGGAAATAATATTGTTAAATGTGACATATGCAATCTGGATTACTGTGGAAGCTGTTTTCCTCTGAGTGTTACTGAAGTTAGAGTGATTCCACTCAAGAAACGGGTACTTTTTATATGTTGCCCAAATTGTCGATCAGCTGTGAAACAAAGCAAATACCACACTGAGAAAATCCGACATATGGAAGAAGAAATTCAGATGCTCAAATCTTCTATAGCAGATAAAAACACAATAATTTCGGATAAAACCGAAATTATAGATTTACTACATAAGGAACAGCAAGATATGCCGTCTGTCAGGGCTGCTGATGAACATGGTGTGTTTGAAGGTGCACAAATTACACTCTCTCAAGTAGGCCGAGCAGTAGATTCGGCCATGGCACACAGCAATGCGGATCTACAGGACCAGCTGAAAGATCAGTCTTCCAGTACATCAACCACAAAGAATGCTGACTTTGTTGGGGTGGTTCGGCATACTGGAAATAACAAAGTTGTCCAACCCATAAATAGCCAATTCATAGGAGTTCCTAAGAAAAAATGGCTACATGTAAGCCAAGTATAAAACAGTGCTACATGTGAGTCGGTGTTGGCTTATGTTAAGAATAAGGCCAGCATTACAAATCAAGGAGAAATCTCAGTTGCCCAACTAAGGACGAAAGGTGACACATCATCATTTAAAGTAGGAATAGACAGTAAATATATACCACAGGTAGAAGCTGAAAATTTTTGGCCGGAAAATATCATTATCCGAGAGTTCAAATTTAACCTTCGCACCAGACAGGCTGGTATGAGTCAGTTCCATGGCAGACATGCACGTGCAGGATCATACAATGGCAATCAAGGTAATTCAAATTTTCACTGGAGCCAAGGAGGGAGAACCAGGTACTAAATGGTTTCAATATAAGTGTTTACTATCAGAATGTTAATGGTCTTAGAACCAAACTTTCTGAGCTTCGTAATAATGTTGCACTCAATCAATATGATGTGATTTTGCTTACTGAAACATCATTGAATTCAGATTTCATCGGTGGTGAATTGGGCATGGATAACTACAACATATACCGAAAGGACAGGGATAGTACAGTCACTGGCAAACAGAGAAATGGAGGCGTACTGATAGCAGTAAAAAAGAAATATAAATCCCAACAGCTGCAAATCTCTTGCTACGAGAGCGAGGAAATATGGGTATCCACAAATCTCTGCAAGAACCTCAAAAAACTTTTCTGCTGTGTGTATATTCCACCATCATCATGTAGCGATGCCTATAAAAAACATTGTGAAACAGTGGAAAGAGCGTCTGGTTTATATAGTGACCATAGTTTATTTGTTGCCGGGGACTACAACCTCCCCAATCTAAAATGGTCCAATGACACTCTTGGAACTCTTATTGAGGGATATTCATCAGTTGCAGAGAGTGTAATTGAAACCTTTCCATATTTGAATCTGTATCAAATCAACAATGTACCAAATTACAGGGGTGTTTATTTGGACCTAATTTTCTGTGATAACCTAAGTCATAAAACTGTATGCGCTAGTGATAGTTTAGTAAAGTGTGATAGGCATCATCCAGCCCTAGTCATTACTGTTAACTGTGATAATATACCTGATCATGTTGAGTATGATGATGAAATTTTTGATTTTAAGCATTCTAACTTTTGTGATATTGATTATTTTCTACTTAATGTTAATTGGGATCATGTCTTTGAATGTGGTGATGTTGAGCATAATGTTTTATTGTTTTATCAGATTCTAAATAATGTTATTACTCAATTTGTTCCTAAAATTGGGATTAAAAGTAAATATAAATTTCCACCATGGTTTAGCACTGAGCTGAAAACCAATGTCTTTAACAAAAAATTGGCCCACAAAAAATATAAACAGACTGGAGATGCTGATGATTATTATAGTTTTTGTAGTCTTAGGGATCTATGTAAAGGGCAGGCAAAATCTTGTTATAACATGTACGTGAGTGAAATTGAGAATAAAGTAACCACCGACCCACAATCGTTCTGGAACTACGTCCGCATTTATCGAGCAGATAATGGCATTCCTGTCTGTCTTAATTATAACGGTGAAGTAAGTGATAATGTGGAAGGCACTGTTGGTTTCTTTTCTCACTTTTTCTCATCGGCCTATGGAAAACCAAATGAAAATGAAAGGCTTGTTAATGTTGCCTCATGCTCGAGCAATGTTAATATGAATGGTCTCAATATTAAGATAAGTGATATATTGGAACATTTGTCAAATATAGATATAAAAAAAAGTCCTGGCCCTGATGGTATTGCCCCCATATTTATAAAAAACTGTGCTTTTGCATTATCGAGGCCTCTTTGGTTAATATACAACAAATCTCTGTCGTTAGGTATATTTCCCAATGTATGGAAAATATCATTTGTTTGTCCAAATTATAAGAGCAATGGCTCGAGAAATGAGGTCACTAACTATCGGCCAATAACTATAATGTCACATTTTCCCAAGATATTTGAATGTATTGTTAATGAATTTCTTTGTGAGTGTTTCAAAAATATCATCTCTGTCAAACAGCATGGCTTTTCAAAAGGCAGATCAATAACAACAAATTTACTATTGTACGAACAAGTAATTTCTAAAGCACTTGAGAATGGATTTGCAGTTGACTCCATTTATACAGATTTTGAGAAGGCTTTTGACAGAGTTGATGTTGGTGTTTTGCTGCATAAGCTTTCTGATTATGGCGTGAATGGTGTATTGTTGAAGTGGCTTGAATCATATTTGAGAGGTCGTAAGCAAAGAGTTAAAATTGGAACATCTATGTCTGATGATTATAATGTAACATCTGGAGTTCCACAAGGGGGTCATCTCGCCCCTCTACTTTTTAATATTTTCATAAATGATATTGTTGACTGTTTCCAACATAGTAATGTTTTATTGTATGCAGATGATTTAAAGGTATTTAAAGTGTTTGACTCACCAGATACATCGGTACTTTTGCAGGGAGACCTTCAACGTTTTGAGGAATGGTGCGAAAATAATAATATGCACCTTAACATAAGTAAGTGTAAATATATACAATTTAGCAGAAAATCCAGCCCAAAACTTAACTCATATTATATACAAAATATTCTGCTTAATAGTGTAACTACAATTAAGGATCTGGGAATTATATTTGAGAACAAACTAACTTTTGTAAATCATATTGACTATGTGTATAATAGAGCTCTAAAAATGTTGGGATTTGTAAAAAGACATACCAAAGATTTCAAAAACGTATTTGCTCTCAAAAGTTTGTATTTGTCTTTAGTTAGATCTCAACTGGAGAATAATACTTGTGTATGGTCACCATACTATCAATGCCATAGGGACAGACTAGAAAGAGTGCAGCGCAAATTTTTGTGTCATGTTAGATTTAGATTGGGACTTGATGTTGAAACTTGTACATATGATCATCTCCTGAATATGTTGAATGTAAAGTCCTTAAATGAAAGGAGAATTAATTTTGATAGAATCTTTATTTATAAAATACTTAATAACAGTATAGATTGTAGTGACCTCCTGCAACTTGTTCATATTCATGCTCCTCCTAGATCACTTAGAGTTGTGAATACATTTCATATTGAAAACCATCGCACCAATTATGGTCAATTCTCATCCATAAACAGAATGATGTATCATGCAAATGAATTGAGAGTTGACCTGTTTAACACCTCCTTGTACTCCCTTAGGGCAGCACTTAATAGTCAATAGATTGCTAGCCTAGCCTTTTACATAATTTAGTGGTCCATTGTTGTTTTTATAGTTGGTGTATAGTTTGTATCTTTATAGCTCGTTTGTCATTTATATATTGTGTACTTAATTTTTTTTAACATTTTATTCTTAGACTAGACTATTAATTAATTTTTGTAAAATTGACTTTTTGTAAAATTGGGATATTCCCGTTGATAAATAAATAAATAAATAAATTCATTATTAAAATTGACTACAGGTGGTAAAGCTATTTCTTATGCAGACGACACTGTTCTTATCTTTAGTGGTAGTGATTGGGATGAAGTAAAAAATAAGGCAGTGAGAGGACTAGCAATTATACAAAACTGGCTACAAACCTATAAATTAACGTTAAATTTAACAAAAACTAATTATGTAGCTTTCTCATTAACTGCCGCAAATAGACCGGCCTACACAAATATTTTAATTGATGGTCATGAAGTAAGTGAACTTCCATATATCAAGTATCTTGGGATTATTTTGGATAAACATCTTAAGTGGGGGCCACACATTGATTACTTATCTAACAAATTACGAAGACTTATTCATAAATTCTATCTGTTGAGGGAGTTTTTAAGCAGGACAATTATCGAGAATATTTATAAGTCTCTCGTTGAACAGCTATTACGATATGGTATCTTGATCTGGGGTGGACTGTATAATAATTGTCTACACAAGTTAAACATAGTTCAGAAGTCTATACTTAAAATTATATACAAAAAACACCGATTATATCCATCCCACTTACTATTCTCTGATTATTATTGAAAATTACAATGTTTTTCAATTTATATTTGATTAGTTATAATTTTGAATTAATGATTAAAGATAATAATAAAATTTATGAATTAATTTGAGCTAGTTTAGTTCTTAGAAATATTTTGTTATATAAGTTAACTGACTTTTATCGCATTTACAAGTGTTGCAACACTTAGGTGCCTTTATAAACTTTTAAATGTTAAACAATCTGTATATATTTAAGTATTTATCTTTTTTGTAATAAGATTTTGAAATAAATAAATAAAAAAAAATAAATAAAAAATCAATGCGCTCGAAGTAATTATTTAATTGATCATAATCAGCCCTTCGAAAGTTATATTCTGTAGATTGCAAGTCCGATACTATATTATCCGCAACATTATAACAAAAATTCGCAATCAGTGGGGGATGATAATCATCGACAGCAGTCAGCGGCGAATCAGCACTCAAAACTGAAATGTCTGATCGGTTAGAAAAAATTAAATCTAGTTTTACTTTATGAGTATTAGAAATGGGATTATATTGGACAAGATCGTTAAGACAAGCACAATCATAGAGAATTTGTTCACATTCGTTACATGAAGTAAACAGTGTGTTTGCGCCTAGAGAACTGTTAATCAAATTTAGGATATAAGACAACGCGACGCGAAAGTACACAATCTCAGGGCGTTTGCACACTCTGTTCCTCGTAGCGGGGCCTCGGTGACCACCACTGGCCACGACCCAGATTGGTCCAGATTCGCCCCGTCGCCAAACACTGTCGGCAAAATTGGAAATTTGTCTCCAATGAACCTACCGTATACTTATTTATACCGTGGTTCGGGCAAGTAAACCACCTGCACCTTGTTTGGCACCAGCTCTAAAGATAATGATGAAGGAAAGGGATAAGGCTCTTTTGAAATATAAAAAAAGACAATACTCCGGCGATCTGGGAGAGCTACAGAGGTTTGCGCAACTTCACTCTTTTTTCAGTTCATAGGGAAAAAACTGGGTACTTAGAGTTTCTGGAAAGACAAAAAAATTTAAAAAAAAACCTGGAACGGATTAAAAAATCTAAATACCTATAAGTTCAGGATCAAAAAATAGTGTTTATATTCCTCCTACACTTCAAGATTCAGAATCTGTAAATAAATATTTTTGAGTGTTTTTAATAAATCAAATAATTGTGTAAGTAAATCGCATTTTACAGTAGTTCTAAATTGAATGGCGGTTTAAGTTTTAGTTTTTCAATGCAGGCTTTTGAAGAAATACAGAAATATGTTTACAGCATAGACTCAAATGCTGCTGGAAATGACGAGCTGACACTGGAAATGCTTCAGCTTAGTTTGCCGGCAGTCGAAGGCTTTGCCAGGTCACAGAAGTTGGATGAAACATAGCTTTCCTACTCAAGAGTATCCTGAATATATGTTACAAGATCAAGGAACCCCCAGCAATACTCAAACCCCTCCGAAAGCCAAACTGTGAATTTGAAAAGACTTTATTTGACTCGAAGAAACTGGGAATTCTTCGGGCAAGGCACCTTTCAAATATCTTTGAGAATATTGGCAACAGGGTTTATAATTTAATACCGTATCTTCATCTTCCTTTTTAAATATATGAATGACAGTGGCCGTTTTTAGTACATCTGGAAAAACATTCTCAGTTATACAGGCATTAATGATATATTATGACATTTTTATGCCTTTAATTAAGCCCACTGTGAGATTAAATGGGTCTCTGCTCTTTTTTTGAGTAGTGAGTCGATAATATCTCTAACATCTTTGAAACTGACTGGCTGGAAACCGAATCTCTCCTCAGAAAAAGGAGGAATACTTTCAAGTGAGTACAGGAGCGGTATTATGCATATCAGAAGCCATGTTCAAAAAGTAAGAATTAAATTCATCAGAGGCTATATTTGGCTGGGTTCTTTATTTAGTTGTGCCTCTATATTCATTGATTATATTCCACATAGTTTTAATTGGATGAGAAGAATTTAATACAGTGGAAAGAATCAATTATTTGTTCCATTCCTAAAATTAGCAATCCATGTAGCGGCAGAATATATCAGTCTGTCTTGATTACTTTAAGGCTTTTGATGTGTTGGAACATTACCTGTTGTGTGCAAAACTGCATTATCTGGGCTTTAATGCAATATCATGTCTTTCTTCGCAAGCTATCTTATGGGGAGACAGCAAATGGTACATATAAATAATACCTTGTCATCTGTTGGAAAAATTGGGTCTGGGATCCTCGCTGGGATCTCACAAGGCTCCATATTGGGTCCACTTTTATTCCTGATTTACACCTTTGATCTATTTGATGCTCTTAAAAATTCACATGTACAGTCCTAAACCTGATGACACCCAGCTTCTCCATTACTTTCCACCTACATATCCTGACTCGGCTACTGTGGAGCTAAATGGCGATCTCACTTCAATTTTGCAGTATTCGCATGAGCACAACGGAGCACAATTTAAAATTAAATGCTGATAATCCTATTTTGCCCCGAAAAACGCAGAGTAGAACTGGAGGGGAGTTTAAAATTAATGTTGGCTCATAAAACCTTAAGTTAATGTTAAGAAAATATTACAAAAACTTAATTAAGAATGAAAGTATTATATGCAAATAGATATATTCTTAATTTCAAAATGAGGAAAACGTTGTGCCAATCACTGATTTTACCCGTTTTTAACTATTGTTTATTATCCTTGTCTTTACTTGATATCAAAAAATTGTCTACAATGTGTCCAAAATGTTTGTTGTCGGTATATTTTTAACTTAAGAAAATATGATCATGTCTCTGCTAAAATCAATGATTTAAAATGGCTTAGAGTTCACAACACCGCCGTTCATAGTCGCGCGGTCAGACATCACGATCGTCTTACAATGCCCCTGCACAGAACTACCCTTTTTCATAGTAGTTTTACTTATATGGCTATATTGAACTTTGAACTATAATTCCTTGAGCAGCGATTATAAGAAGTATAGTATTGGTACTTTACGTAAGAAATATAGAGAACAGCTCTTGACTGAACAGATACCTTCGCTCATTTAATTATCTGAATTGTAATATGTCTCTATTGAAGGTTTTGTTTTCGAGTTGTTCATTAATACTGTTATTTTTCTAGTACTTATTAGTTTTACTTATGTTTGGCATATATTTTCTTCTTGGGTTTTACTTATAGTGGTAATGGTTAGATGTAAGAATAACTAACGTTAAATCTCGCAATTCCCATTGTAATTATTTTTCTGAAATAAAAACGTTATTTATTTATTTATTTATATTGTCACGGCTAGCAACCATCCGAATGTTTTTGTGCTACCCTATAGAACTAGCCTTGTCGAGTGACCGCCGGCCGCGAAGATTTAGGAATTGTGGAATTCTCTCAATTCCTTGGTCGAGAATGTTATAGAGTGGCCTCACTTTTTCGGGATTATTCGTGATAGACTTTATATTGTATATAAATAGCGGATAGCGGCAAGTTGTAGGGAGTTAATCATTGAGTGTTAAACTGTAAAGATCTAATAGTTGTAATGTTATAAGAATAGTTTAGTGTCTTTAATTATTGTATAGAGTAATAAAGAATAAAGAGAGTATTAGTTGAAAATAGTAAATGTTGTGATTTCGACAGAACCCACGGGAAAAACGTAAAATGTGGTGTCAGAAGTCGGGTTGTGAAGAAACGGGACACTTGTAAAGTGTTCTTCGAGGAGAGAAGAGGGTACAAGTATGTCAACGAGGCTGTTTTGATTGGTGGATTCTGAGAACATTTTATAACATTCTATGCTCAATACAAGGCAACAGACGGCAGAAATGGACCAAATAAATAAAATGTTGGCCGATTTCATGGAAAATCTAAATTCTGAGAGACAAGCAGAACAGGACAGGCTTCAGAAAATTTTACAAGATGAAGAAGAGCAAAAGCAAGCGGATCGGGAAGAGGATGAACGTAGAAGGCAAGTGGATCGGGAAGAGGATAGAGAAGGCAAGCAGAACAGGACTGGCATCGGCATCAGAAAATTTTACAAGACCAAGAAGATTAAAGGCAAATAGAACAGGATCAGCTTCAAAAATGGATGCTGGATATAATTGTAGGCGAGCAAGGAAAATTACAGAAAATATTGGACGGGCAAAATGAGAAATTTGGAAAAGAAGTAAACAATATACAAAAAGAAGTTGGAACTGTACAAAAAGAAGTTGAAAATGTACAAAAAGAAAAAGGAAACGTACAGAAAGAAATGAAGAATATACAAGCAGAAGTTACCGGACTAAAAATTCAAGGATCCACCGAATATCAAACCTCCAACGTATGACGGTCAAACATGCTGGACAATGCACAGAAGGCAATTTGATGCCGCTGCTGTTGCCAACGGTTGGAATAACGGAGAAATGGCTACATCACTAGTGGTAGCGCTTCGTGGATCTGCCCTGGAACTACTGCAGACTATTCCCATCAGCCAACAGGGGAAATATGACATACTTGTAGCTGCCCTGGAGAGATGATTTGGAGACCAACATAGACGACAACTGTATCAGGCGGAAGTAAAGTCTCGACATCAGAAGCCTGGTGCAACCTGCATGAGTTTGATGTAGACGTTAGACGTCTCATTCAATTGGCCTGCCCGGGAGCAACAGAATGATTTCAAGAAGAACTTGCTGCCCAATATTTCGTGGATGGTATCAGAGATCCAGAAACTCAGAAAATGCTACGTCTAGCAAAGTTTGATAACAGCAGTGAAGCTTTGGGTAGAGCCCTAGAAATCGAGGCTGCAAAAATCAGGGCCGTATCCATCCAGGAAGAAAAGCCGGCGAATAGCTGTAAATTAACTGAGATAGGCGAAATTTTGAAGAAATTAACAGAAGTTCTTCAGGCCACGGGGATATTCCGGGAGCCACTAGAAGATAGAGCACGTAACCGAAATACTTCGAATCAGTGCTATAGATGTGAAAGGACTGGGCATTGCAAAAGAGACTGCCGAGTACAACTACGGTCTAGATATCCATCCAGAGACGCTAGAACCTCAAAGCCAAATCAGGTAAACTTCAATTAGTCAACATTGCGGGGCGGGCGTTGGCTAAAGAAGATACGGCCCCCAGGATCGTCTCCATGAAAAGTCTAGGACAAAACGCCGACAGTCTAACTATTAAAGGAAAGATGAACGGAAAAGCCGTTACAATTACTGTTGAAACTGGTGTGGCGGTATCTTTGGTAAGGTCCAAGAGTAAATAGAGTAGAAGTCCTACCAATATCGAAGAATGTTGTTTTACGTACGGTTACCGGTGAGACTGCTGAAGTACTTGGAGAAATGGATATTGAACTGTGACAAATCAAATTACACCACACAGTGTTAGTAGCCGACATAGAAGACGAATTTATTTTGGGGATGGATCTCATTGGTCAACATGGATTCTCTTTTGACAACAAACTTAACCTTCTGAAGTTTGGCACCGAAGAGTTCATCCTTACCAAAACAGACGATGGTACACCGACTAAAGTGGTTGCGGCATGTACTTTGGGAAATTGGAGAAGGACTTTGGAGGCTACATCGGACTTATCCAACATCACGGTTTGCCTTGCAAACACCTCGTAGGCAAAGCACTAGTCATAACTGATGGCGAAATACCGATAAGGATAGCAAATATTTTTATCCAATTCCAACAAAATCAATAAAGAAAGGAGATGTAATAGCCACTTGCGAGCAGGTGCAGTGGGTAACGAGTTGCGAAAGGCGGTCAGAAATAACACCCTCAACATCACTTAAGGAAGACTATAGAAGGCTCAACGACGTCACCAAGAAGGACAGCTATCCACTTCTGATATTTGATGACACGTTAACGACACTAGCAGGTTTTCATTGGTTCTCAACACTCGGTTTTAAGAGCGGCTACTAGCAAGTAGGCATTGACAAACAGGATAAGGAAAAGACTGTATTTTCTACCGGAAGTGGTTTATATCAGCTTAAAGTTATGCCCTTCGGACTATGCAATGCCCCCGTTACTTTTGAGCGTCTTATGCAAGTTGTTCTACGAGGCTTCACTTGGAAGACATGCCTCGTCTATCTTGATGATATAATGGTAATGGGCAAAACTTTTGAAGATCACCTACAAAACCTGCATGCAGGTTTTACTAGAATCAAGAATGCTCAGCTCTTACTGAATCCAAAGAAATGTTTTCTTTTCCAACAAAATGTTGCATTTCTCGGACATGTCGTCATCAGAGGGAATCCAAACCGATCGACGAAAGATTACAGCGATCAAAGACTGGCATCGTCCTCGTGACAAACACGAACTGCGGAGCTTCCTTGGATTATGTATTTATTATAGAAGATTTGTCGAAAGATTTGCAAATATAGCTGCACCTCTACATAAGCTCACTGAAGAACGAGCATATTATAACTGGGATCATAACTGTGATTCTGCGTTCAGGAAATTAAAAGCGGCTCTATGTTCTAGTCCAATATGGGGATATCCGGAACAAAAGGGTAAATTTGTATTGGACACAGATGCAAGCAACACCGGCATCGGAGCAGTTTTATCGCAAGTACAAGCAGGAGAAGAACGAGTTATCGAATACTACAGTCGAACACTTTCGAAACCTGAACGTAACTACTAGTGTAACCCGAAAAGAGCTTTTGGCAATAGTACGGTCTGGTGAGCATTTCCATCAATATTTGTATGGAAAAGAATTTCTAATAAGGACTGATCATGCAGCACTTAAATTGCTTCTGGATATGAAACGGCCTGAAGGACAGGTAGCCAGCTGGCTTGAAAAGTTACAACAACATAACTTTAAGGTTAAGCACAGAGCAGCGAGATTGCATAATAATGTAGATGCTTTAAATCCTATACAAGTAGCAAGAATGATTATTACTGCCTAACATATCTTAAATACTTAAATTAAAATAGTACTTGTAGTGGCGTAACTAGACATAAGTGTTCCCTGTATCAAACTATCTCAAGGGGCCCTTTGACAAGGGCGGATATAGTTTCGAGTTATGGGGGCAGCAGAGATACTGGCTGAGGTGTCGCCGAAGGCGAAAAATTTTGATGCTGCCACGCCCAATTTTTACCCTAAAATCGTTAAAAAACACGCCTTCCACGAGCGGACAAAGCGGATTTTACGAAGCATTATTCAAGTTTTACGTTAAGGTTTATATTTTTGACACTTTCCATAACAACTTCTCGTTAAATTTAGCGAATGTGTTAGAGAGAGTATCAGTAAGGTATCAGCATCAGCTCTCATTTGTTTGGCTTTCCATTTTATCGCACCACTCTCGGGTAAACTCTCCATCTCTCGCTCATAATTCCGTAAATCACAACACTTAATATATCATATATCAAACACAAATGAATATGTCTACTTACTCCAGTGTCAATGTGTCGGAGTTAAAAATAATAGTTTAAATACCTACTTTAAATGAACCATAACAAACAAAAACCAACAAATCGGAACTTTACCGATACAACGACACGCATACGATAATTCATAATTTAGTATTTTCCCGAGGCGCGAGACAACAAGCGTCTAGGCCTCCTACTAAAATTTCGATGCGAAACCGTGCATGCGTAATATGGTCGAATGTATCGGAATTATTTATGTCTGTCATGGTATAAATAAATATAGGGCAGGTTCACTGGAGACAAATTTCGAATTTCGCCGACAGCGTTTGGCGTAGGAGCGAATCCGGATCAATCTGGTTCGTGACCTGCTGTATAATAAATAAATGAATAATAGCAGTCTTAATCTATTTAATATTATTTTGAACTTACTAAAAACACTTTCGCAGCACACTACTTAAGTACAAGAGAGAGTCAATAGATTTTTATAGGCCACATAAAAATTAGAGTACGCCGCAAAGTGAAGATTATATTTTTCTATAATTATTTTTAATCGGAAAACAAAACAGCCCCAACAAGAAACGTTTAAACGGAAATGTTTTTTAAGTCAGCTCTATTTTCATCTTCGGAATCGTTATCGACAGAGCTTGCGCCACTTTCATCATTCCTGTAAGAGTTTTGTCATCTTGCTTTTGTTTTTGAGTTAAAGATCACCGATCGTCTGAAAATTTTTAAAGCTAATACCAATAAGCTTATCCTTGATTAAATATTCACATTTAAGTTGTCCTGGTCAAGTTTGATTTTCTTAAAAGTTTCGTGGGTCGAAATAGTAAAACTGTTCATAGGTTTTTTTGATGATTTACAAATCTGTTTTTTAAATATTGAGATACTTCATTAACAAAAAATTTAATGTTTTAATCTCGAACTTTTTGGCTGTTGCTTGAGAATTAATATCATTGCTGCTCACCAGGCATTTTTTAGCTTTTCAATTGCGAATAGCAGGAAATTCTATTTCCATAATAGCTTTTAATAAGCTTAAAATGAGAATAAAGTGATTGGCAAAAAATTAATTTTGATATAAACAAAAGCGTGGGGTGCTTGATATTAATCGTTCTGAATCCTGTATAGGTAGCTATTTGCAAATATCAAGTTATTATTATTATTATTATAAAAATGTAGAAAGCACCCCACGCTTTTGTTCATATCAAAATTAGTTTTTTGTCATTTTTATTTTAGTTATAAATAAAAATCGAATACGTAAGAATTATTTCTGTAATGTTATAATATCGCAGTTTCCATTAAAATATACAAGGTGGCAAAATTTTAAAAATCAGTTTTTCAATATTCAATCGATATTTTGATTAGATATTTGGATAGCCCAAAAAAAAACTACAAAAGACATGTTTCTGCATTTCTGTTCTAACCCAATAGAACGGCCCAAATTTGAGTGAGTCGCTTTTCGCTTGCATGAAAAGTATGGGGATATTGATTAGACTACGTTGGGGTTTGGAACCTTCGGCAACATGCACTAAAAACAGAGTTTCATCCACAATACCGAAACAGAATTTTTGCACTCGACGCGCGTTTCGCTAACCATGTTAGCATCATCAGGAGATGATTAAAACTGTTTTAATCATCTCCTGATGATGCTAACATGGTTAGCGAAACGCGCATCGAGTGCAAAAATTCTGTTTCGGTATTGTGGATGAAACTCTGTTTTTAGTTAATATTGATTAGAGTTTAACCATCCCCTTATCTTTTTTATTTAATGTAATAGGATATGGTATTTTGTAGAGTAATATATGAATAGAGTATTTCATTAGAAAAATATATGTTTGTCCTCTGACGCATTTCCGCATGTAGTATAAACAAATATAATTAAAAAATAAACTGCATCTCTTGAGCAAAATTTTTTGTATTTAACATTTTTTTCTATTAAAAAAATATAACGGGCTAGTTGGTCAAAATCTAATCAATAACCCTGAAAATAAAATATAAAATAAGTACGTTAGTTTGCCTCTCACAGTCTCGCCTCTCCCATTTAAAAATATGTTTTCTACCTTGTATAAGTGCAATGTTTAAAAAGAAAAAATCGCGATTACTTACCTTAAAACTTGAAAGTTCTTCTACTGATTTAATAGATAAAGTTAATTGTTAAAACCAACTTTTCACAAATATAAGAATATCTAACATCTTAAATGTACCATAAACCAGAAATTACAAAAAGATTAAAAAACATTTCACCGATTCGAAAGTTATTGGATTTTTATTTAATATTGAGTATTCTCATGTTTTTCTTTGTCGTTTTGGCTTGGTCAAACTCAAATAATGCACTCACTTAATGTAATATAATACTCTGACTTCCGGACTGGGATTTGGGATTCAAGATTAGTTTTCGGTGAAATGTCCGATATTTTAACCATTTTATCTTAATCTTAATGTTTTGTTTTAAAAGTATCTCCACTTTCGCTCCAAAGGTAATATAACAGTGGCGGCTCGTATAGACAAGAACAGATGAAGCGCAAGTAGGTAGCGCCGCATGCGAAAATTTTTTGGGGCCACGCCCAAAAGTCCTGCGGTGGCGATACCTGCGAGAAATAATATACCATGAGCGCCGCGCCGCCACCAATTTATAATAATATCAAAAAGATAATAGAATTACTAACTTACCCACACTCTCGCATACAGTTATTTTGACTGCTCCCATCTACTTTTTAAGTATAAGGTATATTCTTCGATTTTGTAGTGAGGCTTTTCTTTAACTTCGCAAATAATAATACACAGTGAATATGGCCCGAAGAAGCTTCATGCCTACTACAACCTCTTGTAACATTCCCAAAATTGTTAAATCCGTCTTTAGTCCAAACGCTCGATTTTCCACCTATACTTAAACAGGGCATACAAAATAGTTTCTTTAAATAAACACTTCCACACATCCACACAACCAATTATAATCAGAATACTCAGATCAGATTTCGAAACCTACGAAAGAAAATTCTCTCTTGATTTTACTTGTTTTTCTATTTGTAGGAAAGGCTTAGGTCCCTCCGTATTTAAAAAGTCTCTTTTATCATCGTTTTTCCACCTGGAAAATGGTGTTTCTAACAAGATGCAGATCGGATCATACAATGGAAGCATTTCGTAAAACGGTTCGTAAAACAATGCGCGACAGCGCGACAACGACGTGATGCAAATTTGCTTCCGAACGACTGTGAACTGAATTTAATATTAACATAAGAACCTGTCGGAGTCGCATTGTCGGGCTGCTTCCGTTCTATAAATAGCTCCCGTATCTAGCATGTCTGCTTCGCCCGTTGCCACAGCAACCATCGTAAATAAAACTGTATATTGCAGTGCAATTATTGATCTTGCTGTTTGCGATTCCCACGTGTTTCGTGACTGTAGTGAGTGTCGAAAACCGCCCGCACCGACCGATCTTATGAGAAGTTATTCAGCGCGCTACGTTTTATAGTTAATTATCTTTTATGAGTATTATCGCACTAATTTTGATTAGAAATTTATATTATGAAAATTTTTATTTTTAAGTAATGCAATTTTAGAAATTGCACTAATTTTAATTAGAAATTTAGATTATAAAAATTTTATTTAATTAAAAATAAGTAATGAAATTTTAGAAATTGTAGGTGAAGCGGCGCTTCACCTGCGTCCAATGACGAGCCGCCACTGTAATATAATAATATATAGTGTTACGTTTTTCCCATGGGTTCTTAACAAAATTACAACTTTACTATTTTCAACTAATAGTCTCTTTATTATCTACCACTGTATACAATTTAACACTCTAAACTAGTCTTATAACTTTCCAACTAATATCTCTTTACGCTTTAATACTCAATGATTACTAACTGAAATAACTGACTTCAGCTTGGGTCTGCTCCTTATATATAATCTCCAATCTATCACGAATATTCGGGAAGTATTCCGAGGTCACTCTATATGATCATCGTCCATCGAGATACATAAACACGGTACGCTACAAGGCAAGTTCTATAGGGTAGCACAAAAACGTTCGGACGGTTGTTAGCCGTGACATTGCCTCCCTCTTAATTCTGATCGTCCCGATCAGCTACTTCATGTCCGTGATATGCTTTCAACCTGTCGAGGTGGACAACTTTCAGTTTGCTTCTGGGGCTACGCTGAATTCTATACACTACGTCATTAATTCTTTTGATGACTGTATAGGGCCCTTCCCATACTGGCGTAAGCTTGGGAGATCTTCCTTTCTTCCTTTGCGGTTTATATAACCAGACTTTATCGTTCATCTGAAATCCCATAGAATTAGCTTTGAGATCATATCGTGTCTTCATTAGGTCACTGGCTTTCTCCGTGTTCTGGAAAATCTTGGATTCGAAGTTGCGTCCTGCTATGGTAACAGCTTCTTGATTGGGGATCGCAAATACTTCAGGCCATTTACTGAAGTAGTCAATTGCCACTAAAATGTACTTGTTACAATTATTTGTTTCTGGAAAAGGGCCAGCTACGTCAATGGCGATACGTTCAAACGGTAGGCCCACATTATACCGTTTCATTTTGCCCCTAGATCTTGTTTTGGGTCCTTGGCTTGCGGCACAGGTTGAGCACTGCCTACACCACGATTTCACATCCTGGTAGTAGTTGACCCAGTAAAATCTGTCACGAATCTTGTCAATCGTTTTGTTCACTCCGAGATGAGCACCAGACTTTCCATTATGAACTTCTTCCAGAACTTCCGATATCTTCTTCCTTGGTACCACTAACTGCGTCTTCACTACTTTTCCATCGGCGCTTTCCCAGGCTCGTTTAAGAAGTCCATTTTCCACCACCAGGGAGTCCCACTGAGCCCACAGAGTTTTAAAAGCAAGTCCTTTAGTTGATATCTCGCTCCAGCTTGGTCTTGGTTGATGTTCTTCTTTAGCTGTTAGCAATAGTGCTATTTCACTATCTTCAACCTGATCCTTTTTAAGTTGGTCTGTGGTCCACTGCTGATCAACCTCAAATTTCGTTTGCCTAATCGGAGTAATTCCTTCTCGTTGATATATTCTTTGGCAATGCTTACAATTATCCGCGCATGGTCTTCTGGATAAAGCATCTGCATTATTATGCAATCTCCCTGCCCTGTGCTTAACCCTAAAGTTATATTGTTGTAACTTTGCAAGCCACCTGGCTACCTGTCCTTCAGGCTGTTTCATATCCAAAAGCCATTTAAGTGCTGCATGATCAGTCCTTATCAGAAATTCTTGCCCATATAGGTATTGATGGAAATGCTCAACAGACCGTACTATTGCTAAAAGCTCTTTTCGGGTTACGCAGTAGTTACGTTCAGGTTTCGAATGTTTTGGACTGTAGTATTCGATAACTCGTTCTTCCCCTGCTTGTACTTGCGATAAAACTGCTCCGATGCCGGTGTTGCTTGCATCTGTGTCCAATACAAATTTACCCTTTTGTTCCGGATATCCCAATATTGCACTAGAACATAGAGCCGCTTTTAATTTCCTGAACGCAGTTATGATCCCAGTTATAATTTGCTCGCTCTTCAGTGAGCTTATGTAGAGGTGCAGCTATATTTGCAAATCCTTCAACAAATCTTCTATAATAAGTACATAGTCCAAGGAAGCTCCGCAGTTCATGTTTGTCGCGAGGACGAGGCCAGTCCTTGATTGCTATAATCTTCCGTTGGTCGGTTTGGATTCCCTCTGATGACACGACATGCCCGAGAAATTCAACTTTTTGTTGGAAAAGAAAACATTTCTTTGGATTCAGTAAGAGCTGAGCATTCTTGATTCTAGTAAAAACTTCATGCAAGTTTTGTAGGTGCTCTTCGATAGTTTTTCCCATTACCATTATATCATCAAGATACACCAGGCATGTCTTCCAAGTGAGGCCTCGTAGAACAACCTCCATAAGACGCTCAAAAGTAACGGGGGCATTGCATAATCCGAAGGGCATAACTTTAAACTGATATAAACCACTTCCGGTAGAAAAGGCAGTCTTTTCCTTATCCTTTTCGTCAATGCCTACTTGCCAGTAGCCGCTCTTTAAATCGAGTGTTGAGAACCAATGAGAACCTGCTAGTGTCGTCAACGTATCATCAATCCTGGGAAGTGGATAGCTGTCTTTCTTGGTGACGTCATTGAGCTTTCTATAGTCCACGCAGAATCTGGTAGTCCCATCTTTTTTGGTGACTAAGACAACAGGAGACGACCATGGGCTCGATGATTCCTCAATAATTCCATCGTCAAGCATTTTGTTGACTAATGTGGTAACCTCTTGCTGCTTCGTCACTGGTAGCCTCCGAGGATGCTGCCGTATGGGGTGAGCACTTCCAGTGTTGATTTTATGTTTTATGATGTTCGTTCTTCCAGTATTGCCATTTTTGCCTTCAACGGCTGTGCTCTGCTCTTTGATAAATTGTGTAGCTTTCTTCAGTTCTTCGGAGGACAGATGATGCCACGACTTCTGGAAATGTTCTAGGACTTCCTTAGGTGACGTTGAGGGTATTACTTCTGACTGCGTCTCGCAACTGGTTACCCACTGCACCGGCTCGCAAGTGGCTATTACATCTCCTTTATTGATTTTCATGGAATTGGATGAAATATTTGCTATCCTTATCGGTATTTCGCCGTCAGTTTTGACTAGTGCTTTGCCTACGAGGTGTTTGCAAGGCAAATCGTGGTGTTGGATAAGTCCGATGCAGCATCCAAAATCCTTCTCCAATTTCCCAAAAATTATCTGCTCGGCATTTCCACTTATTCTGACAGTACATGCCGCCACTACTTGAGTCGGTGTGCCATCGTCTGTTTTGTTAAGCATGAACTCTTCGGTGCCAAACTTCAGAAGATTAAGCTTGTTGTCAAAAGAGAATCCATGTTGACCGATGAGATCCATCCCCAAAATAAATTCGTCTTCGATGTCTACGACTAACACTGTGTGGTGTAGTTTAATTCGTCCCAGTTGAAGTTCGATATCCATTTCCCCAAGTACTTCAGCTGTCTCACCGGTAACTGTACGTAAAACTACATTCTTTGATATGGGTAGAACTTCTACTCTATTTACCCTGTTGGACCTTATCAAAGATACCGCCGCACTAGTGTCAACAGTAATTGTTATGGCTCTTCCGTTGATCTTTCCTTTAACAGTTAGACTGTCGGCGGCCTTTCCTAGGCTTTTTATGGAGAGGATCCTGGGGGCTTTATCTTCCTTAGCCAACACCCGCCCCGCAATGTTGACTAATTGAAGTTTTCCTGATTTGACTTGGAGGCGCTAGCGTCTCTGGATGGAGATCTAGACCGTAGTTGTACTCGGCAGTCTCTTTTGAAATGTCCAGTCCTGCCACATCTATAGCACTGACTTGATGTATTTCGGTTACGTGGCCTATCTTCTATTGGTTCCCGGAATCTCCCTGTGGCCTGAAGAACTTCTGTTAATTTCTTCAAAATTTCGCCCATCTCAGTTAATTCGCAGCTGTTTGTCGGCTTTTCTTCCTGGATGGATACGGCCCTGATTTTTGGCTTGGAGATGTTACAGGCTGCCTCGATTTCTAGGGCTCGACCCAAAGCTTCGCTGCTGTTATCAAATTTGGCTAGGCGTAGCATTTTCTGAGTTTCTGGATCTCTAATACCATCCACGAAATATTGTGCAGCAAGTTCCGTCTGAAATTCCTCTGTCGCTCCCGGGTAGGCCAATTGAATGAGACGTCTAGCCTCAAATTCTTGCAGGTTTTCACCAGTCGGGACTTAACTTGTGCCTGATACAGTTGTCTTCTATGTTGGTCTCCAAATCGTTTCTTTCCAACTAATATCTCTTTACGCTTTAACACTCAATGATTACTAACTGAACTAACTGACTTCAGCTTGGGTCTGCTCCTTATATATAATCTCCAATCTATCACGAATATTCGGGAAGTGTTCCGAGGTCGTCAATCGGCGATGACTCATACATAAACACGGTACGCTATAAGGCAAGTTCTATAGGGTAGCACAAAAGTTCGGACGGTTGTTAGTCGTGACAATAGTAATATAATACTGAATTGTGGCTCATGATTTGCTCGAATCGTCCGAGGGTTGCCGCCGCGAAGTAAAATGTTGTAAACACATTGATGTCTCCAAGTCGTTTCACGCATAAGGATGAGCCTTCTCGTTGTAGAATTTTCTTTTGTTACGCCAAATGATAGTAGACTACATCTGCCCATCTGGAGTTCGCAATCCCGAACGTCTATTTCAATTCCACGATTTTCGAAAAAAAAAAAAACATTTAAGACATCTGAATTATTTTCATGTATATTATTTTTATGTTAAAATATAAACTAAATATTTAAAGAGAGAACACACAGAAATTCTAAAAGGCGAAGGTCATTATTTATTTTTTGATTTGTTGCGTGGAGTAAAAATAAAGATATAAAGGATAGTTCATATAGCAACGAATCACGAATTTTAACGCCATTGGTCAGAATAATTGACAGGAGAGTTGACAGGTGCATAATTTAAGATTTTACGAATTCGTGAAATTTAAAATCTGCGGCGCGGGAAACGTGTTCATTTCAAGATTTTACGATATTCGTGACGTATATCGGCCGATTTGACAGCTTGCTTATTGGTTTATAGGTTAGAATAATTTAGTTTTGATTTGTTTTCGTTATTTTTATACATTTTCGTATATAATGATATGTAACGTCCGTTTTTTTTTTTAAATTAATACACAAGTGACGAAAGAGGCCAAATACTTGAAACCAAAAAATACTCATAATATTCAGAGTTAAATTTATAAATGGTTAATTAAAACAGCCCTTTCAAATTGTAATCATTTGGCAGATATATGACACTTTATATTAAAAGTATGTTAAATAACTGATAACTGAACACTTAGATGTGTTCTCGATCACTTACTATACTTAAATTTAGTATTTAATGTGTTTGTTTGTTGCGTAAATTGAAACTATTATAAATTAAATTAAGTCGATTATTTTTGATTTTAAGATTCATATGAAGTATTATTTGATGATGGATTTGTAAAAGTAACAAAAAATCACAAAATGTCTAAGATGAATGTTGCTAAGCCAGCTCAATCTTCGCCATTATTTGAACCAGTAAAAAGTACTAAACAAGAACGACGTGATAAAAAGAGAAAACTTAATGTTGCTGCATTATTCCCTAAAAGACCTCGGATAGGAAACACAGATGAGAAGAAGAATAAAGCTAGTCCTCTTTCAGTTCAGCCTATAGAGGAGGCGTGTTTGTCCCCAGCGTCTCAAGATGAGTCTAATATTTCTGTGCCTATATCAGTACCTAGGTGGCATCCAAGGTATGTTTGTTAGGTTTTACTCTGCAGATGCATTTATCTTAAAAGAGAGATATATATCAGTGTCATATATTTTCCGTTTGTGTATTTTTATATATTACTTATGATGCATTTTAATGGAACGTTATAGTATTTCAATAATTAAATTGTATAAGTAATAACGTATTTGTTCCACCTATAAAATACTATAATATATACTTTACATCAACCT
>MU182142.1:451784-468033 GCA_016904865.1 Pissodes strobi
AATAGAGCTGACTTAAAAAACATTTCCGTTTAAACGTTTCTTGTTGGAGCTGTTTTGTTTTCCGATTAAAAATAATTATAGAAAAATATAATCTTCACTTTGCGGCGTACTCTAATTTTTATGTGGCCTATAAAAATCTATTGACTCTCTCTTGTACTTAAGTAGTGTGCTGCGAAAGTGTTTTTAGTAAGTTCAAAATAATATTAAATAGATTAAGACTGCTATTATTCATTTATTTATTTATTTATTCAGTACTTTACAGGTACAAATACAAATGAGATATACCCTATTACAAAGTACACAGGGGCGTAGCTACCGCGGTATCAGCCGTAGCAATGATACGGGGCCCCCGAACTAGAGGGCCCCGCAACCGTATGTGAAAAATGTTTATCCACACCCACCACTGGTAAAGTCATTAAATTTATCAATTGTAGTCTACATCTTACATCTAATATTAAAAGTGATAATTAGAACATTATTAAATCGTTTTCTAAACCATATCGATAAAATCCCATTCCTAATGAATAAATAATGAAATTCGCAGCCACAGCGCCACAGCTCTAAATTAAATTGCCTCGCGACAAGTCTAGGGCTCCTACTAAATTTTCGATGCGAACCCGCGTATGCGCAATGACGAAACAAGAATAATAGGTACTACGAGTATTATTATGGCTTTGCATGGCCCTCCGCTAGCTTCGAAGGCGCAATCAACAAGAATTAACAAAAACTAACCGAAGGCTAACCCAAAATTAAGAAAGAAAATTAATAAAAAACAAACTACACTATCGAGATTCAAAAAGTATTCGCTGATGCGCTTTCGTCGATTATTTGATACATGATATAACGCGACGCGACAGTACGCAAGGCGTTTGCACACTCACTGTCCCTCATAGCAGAGCCACAGCACGTCACGAACCAGATTGATCCGGATTCGCTCCGACGCCAAACGCTGTCGGCGAAATTCGAAATTTGTCTCCAGTGAACCAACCCTATATTTATTTATACCGTGACCGAGGCGTTGAAGGAATTTCGCTAGAACGTAAAGACATAAATAATTCCGATACATTCGGCCATATTACGCATGCACGGTTTCGCATCGAAAATTTTGTAGGAGGCCTAGACGCTTGTTGTCTCGCGCCTCGGGAAAATACTAAATTATAAATTATCGTATGCGTGTCGTTGTATCGGTAAAGTTCTGATTTGTTGGTTTTTGTTTCGATATAATGGAAAGCCATACAAAAGAGAGCTGATGCTGATACCTTACTGATACTCTCTCTAACACATTCGCTAAATTTAACGAGAAGTTCTTATGGAAAGTGACAAAAATATAAACCTTAACGTAAAACTTCAATAATGCTTCATAAAATCCGCTTTGTCCGCTCGTGGAAGGAGTGTTTTTTAACGATTTTAGCGTAAAAATTGGGCGTGGCAGCTTCAAAATTTTTCGCCTTCGGCGATTTTGTCGCCGTCGTCACCTCGGCGGGCATCTCTGCTGCCCCCATAACTCGGAACTATATCCGCCCTTGTCAAAGGGCCCCTTAAGATAGTTTGATACAGGGAACACTCATGTCTAGTTACGCCACTGAAAGTACTATTTTAATTTAAGTATTTAAGATATGTTAGGCCGTAATAATAATTATTGCTACTTGTATAGGATTTTATAGTAAAGCTTAACAATGATCTATTTTTGCAAAATTTCGTCCAATCTTGCTTTTTATTTTTATTCAACCTTTCATTCTCATCTGGCACTTACCCAAATTCTTGGAAATTTACTTACCTCAAACCGATTTGTAGCAGCCGACACGAGCACTGCCGACACCACGATTTCACATCCTGGCAGTAGTTGACACAGTAAAATCTGTCCCGGATCTTGTCAATTGTTTTGTTTACTCCGAGATGAGCACCAGTTTCCATTATGAACTTCTTCCAGAACTTCCGATATCTTCCTCCTTGGTACCACTAACTAGGTCTTCACTACTTTTCCATCGGCGCTTTCCCAGGCTCGTTTAAGAAGTCCATTTTCCACCATCAGGGGGTCCCACTGAGCCCACAGTTTTAAAAGCAAATCCTTTAGTTGAAATCTCTCTCCAATTTGGCCTTGGTTGATGTTCTTTAGCTTTCAGCAATAGTGCTAGCTATTTCACTATCCTCACCTTCACTATATCTCACACAGTGGTCCACTGCTGAACAACCTCAAATTTCATTTGCCTATTGGAGTAATTCCTTCTCGTTGATCTATTATTTGGCAATGCTTACAATTATCCTCGCATGGCCTTCTGGATAAAGCATCTGCATTATTATGCAATCTTCCTATCCTGTGCTTAATCTTAAAGTTATGTTGTTGTAACTTTTCAAGCCAGCTGGCTACCTGTCCTTCAGGCTGTTTCATATCCAGAAGCAATTTAAGTGCTGCATGATCAGTCCTTATTAGAAATTCTTGTCCATACAAATATTGATGGAAATGCTCAACAGACCGTGCTATTGCCAAAAGCTCTTTTCGGGTTACACAGTAGTTACGTTCAGGTTTCGAAAGTGTTCGACTGTAGTATTCGATAACTCGTTCTTCTCCTGCTTGTACTTGCGATAAAACTGCTCCGATGCCGGTGTTGCTTGCATCTGTGTCCAATACAAATTTACCCTTTTGTTCCGGATATCCCCATATTGAACTAGAACATAGAGCCGCTTTTAATTTCCTGAACGCAGAATCACAGTTATGATCCCAGTTATAATATGCTCGTTCTTCAGTGAACTTATGTAGAGGTGCATCTATATTTGCAAATCCTTCGACAAATCTTCTATAATAAATACATAATCCAAGGAAGCTTCGCAGTTCGTGTTTGTCACGAGGACGAGGCCAGTCTTTGATCGCTTAATCTTTCGTCGATCGGTTTGGATTCCCTCTGATGACGACATGCCCGAGAAATTCAACATTTTGTTGGAAAAGAATTTCTTTGGATTCAGTAAGAGCTGAGCATTCTTGATTCTAGTAAAACCTTCATGCAGGTTTTGTAGGTGCCCTTCAAAAGTTTTTGCTATTACCATTATATCATCAAGATAGACGAGGCATGTCTTCCAAGTGAAGCCTCGTAGAACAACTTCCATAAGACGCTCAAAAGTAGCGGGGGCATTGCATAGTCCGAAGGGCATAACTTTAAACTGTATAAACCACTTCCGGTAGAGAAGACAGTCTTTTCCTTATCTTGTTTGTCAATGCCTACTTGCCAGTAGCCGCTATTTAAATCGAGTGTTGAGAACCAATGAAAACCTGCTAGTGTCGTCAACGTGTCATCAAATCTCAGAAGTGGATAGCTGTCCTTCTTGGTGACGTCATTGCGCCTTCTATAGTCCACGCAGAATCCTGTAGTCCCATCCTTCTTGGTAACTAAGACAACAGGAGACGACCATGGGCTTGATGACCCTTTAATAATTCCATCGTCAAGCATTTTATCCACTAATGTGGCAACCTCTTGCTGCTTCGTCACTGGTAACCTCCGAGGATGCTGCCGTATGGGGTGAGCACTCCCAGTTTCGATTTTGTTTTATCATGTTCGTTCTTCCAGTATCGCTATTTTTCCTTTCAAAGGCTGTGCTCTGCTCTTTGATAAATTGTGTAGCTTTCTTCAGTTTTTCGGAAGACAGATGATGCCACGACTTCTAGAAATGTTCTAGGACTTCCGTACGTGATATTGAGGGTGTTATTTCTGACCGCGTTTCGCAACTCGTTACCCACTGCACCTGCTCGCAAGTGGCTATTACATCTCATTTCTTTATTGATTTTGATGGAATTGGATGAAATATTGGCTATCCTTATCGGTATTTCAGCAGTTCTGACTAGTGCTTTGCCTACGAGGTGTTTGCAAGGCAAACCTTGATGTTGGATAAGTCCGATGTAGCCTCCAAAATCCTTCTCCAATTTCCCAAAGTACATGCCGCCACTACTTTAGTCGGTGTGCCATCGTCTGTTTTGGTAAGGATGAACTCTTCGGTGTCAAACTTCAGAAGGTTAAGTTTGTTGTCAAAAGAGAATCCATGTTGACCAATGAGATCCATCCCCAAAATAAATTCGTCTTCTATGTCGGCTACTAACACTGTGTGGTGTAATTTGATTTGTCACAGTTCAATATCCATTTCTCCAAGTACTTCAGCAGTCTCACCGGTAACCGTACGTAAAACAACATTCTTCGATATTGGTACGACTTCTACTCTATTTACTCTGTTGGACCTTACCAAAGATACCGCAGCACCAGTGTCAACAGTAATTGTAATGGCTTTTCCGTTGATCTTTCCTTTAATAGGTAGACTGTCGGCGATTTGTCCTAGACTTTTTATGGAGACGATCCTGGGGGCCATATCTTCTTTAGCCAACGCCCGCCCCGCATTGTTGACTAATTGAAGTTTACCTGATTTGGCTTTGAAGTCCTAGCGTCTCTGGATGGATATCTAGACCGTAGTTGTACTCGGCAGTCTCTTTTGAAATGCCCAGTCTTGCCACATCTATAGCACTGATTCGAAGTATTTCGGTTACGTGCTCTATCTTCTAGTGGCTCCCGGAATATCCCCGTGGCCCTGATTTTTGGTTTAAAGATGTTACAGGCAACCTCGATTTCTAGGGCTCTACCCAAAGCTTCACTGCTGTTATCAAACTTTGCTAGACGTAGCATTTTCTGAGTTTCTGGATCTCTGATACCATCCACGAAATATTGGGCAGCAAGTTCTTCTTGTAATCCTTCTGTTGCTCCCGGGCAGGCCAATTGAATGATACGTCTAACGTCTACCTCAAACTCATGCAGGTTTCACCAGGCTTCTGATGTCGAGACTTTACTTCCGTCTGATACAGTTGTCTTCTATGTTGGTCTCCAAATCATCTCTCCAGGGCAGCTACAAGTATGTCATATTTCCCCTGTTGGCTGATGGGAATAGTCTGCAGTAGTTCCAGGGCAGATCCACGAAGCGCTACCACTAGTGATGTAGCCATTTCTCCGTTATTCCAACCGTTGGCAACAGCAGCGGCATCAAATTGCCTTCTGTGCATTGTCCAACATGTTTGACCGTCATACGTTGGAGGTTTGATATTCGGTGGATCCTTGAGTTTTTAGTCCGGTAACTTCTGCTTGTAGATTCTTCATTTCTTTCTGTACGTTTCCTACTTCTTTTTGTACATTTCCAACTTCATTTTGTACAGTTCCAACTTCTTTTTGTATATTGTTTACTTCTTTTCCAAATTTCTCATTTTGCCCGTCCAATATTTTCTGTAATTTTCCTTGCTCGCCTAATTACATCCAACATCCATTTTTGAAGCTGATCCTGTTCTATTTGCCTTTTATCTTCTTGTAAAATTTTCTGATGCCGATGCCGGTCCTGTTCTGTTTGCCTTCTACGTTCCACCTCTTCCCGATCCGCTTGCCTTCTACGTTCATCCTCTTCCCGATCCGCTTGCTTTTGCTCTTCTTCTTCTTGTAAAATTTTCTGAAGCCTGTCCTGTTCTGCTTGTCTCTCAGAATTTAGATTTTCCATGAAATCGGCTAAAATTTTATTTATTTGGTCCATTTCTGCCGATTGTTGCCTTGTATTGAGCATAAAATGTTATAAAATGTTCTCAGAATCCACCAATCAAAACAGCCTCGTTGACATACTTGTACCCTCTTCTCTCCTCGAAGAACACTTCACAATCCGACTTCTGACACCACATTTTACGTTTTCCCGTGGGTTCTGTCGAAATCACAACATTTACTATTTTCAACTAATACTCTCTTTATTCTTTATTACTCTATACAATAATTAAATACACTAAACTACTCTTATAACATTACAACTATTAGATCTTTACAGTTCAACACTCAATGATTAACTCCCTACAACTCGCCGCTATCCGCTATTTATATACAATCTAAAGTCTATCACCAATAATCCCGAAAAAGCGATGCCACTCTATAACATTCTCGACCAAGGAATTGAGAGAATTCCACAATTCCTAACTCTTCGAGGCCGGCGGTGACACATACGTGGACGAGACAAGGCTAGTTCTATAGGGTAGCACAAAAACATTCGGATGGTTGCTAACCGTGACAATATAAATAAATAAATAAATAACGTTTTTATTTCAGAAAAAGAATTACAACGGGAATTGCGAGATTTAACATTAGTTATTCTTACACCTAACCATTACCACTATAAGAAAAACCCAAGAAGAAAATATATGTCAAACATAAGTAAAAATAATAAGTACTAGAAAAATATCAGTCAATGAAATATTAATGAACAACTTGAAAACAAAACCTTCAATAGAGAAATATTACAATTCAGATAATTAAATGAGCGCAGGTATCTGTTCAGTCAGGAGCTGTTCTCTATATTTCTTACGTAAAGTATGTACCAATACTATACTTCTTATAATCGCTGCTCAAGGAATTATAGTTCAAAGTTCAATACAGCTATATAAGTAAAACTACTATGAAAAAGGGTAATCCTGTGCAGGGGCATTGTAAGACGATCGTGATGTCCGACCGCGCAACTATGAACGGCGGTGTTGTGAACTCTAAGCCATTTTAAATCATTGATTTTAGCAGAGACATGATCATATTTTCTTAATAGTCGACGTAAATTAGCAATAACAATGCCATCTAAAAGAAATAAT
This sequence comes from Pissodes strobi, assembly GCA_016904865.1. Classification (NCBI taxonomy): domain Eukaryota; kingdom Metazoa; phylum Arthropoda; class Insecta; order Coleoptera; family Curculionidae; genus Pissodes; species Pissodes strobi. Next base: position 458,419 of record MU182142.1, read on the forward strand.
TTATAAAGTTTTGAAAATTTGGGTACAGAGTCTTAATAGACATCCAATTATAGATCAAAAGATTTCCCCCTCAAGAGGGTGCTTCATCCCCTTTTGCTTCAAAAACTACCCCCCTAGTTTTTTGCTAGTTTTTTGAATTTTTCTCGAAAACTGTTACCCTGACGAGAAAAATTAATAGAGCTTAAATAACTCTTTATAAAATTCTGCATCATGTAAGTTCTATACTTTTTTACCTGCATAGACCCCTAATCTCAGAAATGATGTTTGAAGTTGGTTAATGCTAGAAAAGTGAACACAAATTCCATAAAATTACATGGTTATCATTGGCTAACTAGGTACAAAATCTTAATCGCGTTGTTCGATTCTCTGCCTTGGAACACTTGCACTTTATCAGGGGGCGACCGGTAGAACCTCGCCGTATTACGCGTGCGTCCTTTTCTTTAACAATCACATCTAGATCTTGCACGTCGTCTATTTTTCATTTAGGCTGCTTTAGATACCGTGCAGGTATATTATAGTGAGTCCGTTAGTTTTATTTGGTGTGTCAAGGATGGAAATCGGCGATTGCTTCATTTGCGAAAAGACGCTTCCAAGTGGTGAAACTGTATGTGTAGAAAAAGGTTTGGCCGATCTAATAGGGGTTAGTAAAACTCGAAAGGACGATAAACACGAACTATTAGAAAACATTGCGAGGGTGAGCGTTCAGAGAATGCCCCAGGAAGTAGTGGAAGGACACTAACATTAAGGTCGATTGAACAATTCGTCAAACTGAATATTTTGTGCCAAAGTATGCGATGTCGTGGCAGAAACAAAGAAAAACATTTCTAAACGTCAAAATATATCCGAAGTTCGCTCACTCTCTGTTAATGATAGAATTGTAATGGTATCCAAGCTCTTTCTGCAATAGATGATGCAGATACTCTAATTATCCACACTGCTATTAAGGAAGCTTATAATAGTTCCACAGTAGTCGTCGTGGGACAGGATGTTGATCTCATACTCATAATTGCTCTTTGTCCTTTTGATAAAGATATTCGATATCTAAGAGATGTTCAAGGAAGCATCAAGCAAAGGGCATATAGTTCACTCGATATTCAGAACTCGGAAGTCCTTCATAACTGTAAAAATAATATATTATTTGCTCACGCATTCAGTGGATATGATACGACGTCGACATTTTTGGGCAAAGGAAAAGTACAAACTTTAAACTTGATAAATACTAGAAGGTACTTGGACGATGCTTTGAATATATTTAATAATCCATCATCGATGAAGCCTGACATTGTACGAGCTGGAGAAAAAATCACACTAGGTTTATACAAGGCACCTCGTACTGTTACATCGTTAAACCAATTTAGATTCATTTCATTTAATAAATTTATTGGTCAATCTAATCATGCAGTGCTATTATCAAAATTACCACCTACATCTGCTGCTTTAGAACAACATTCGTATCGCGTTTTCCAACAAATTCATTCCTGGCGTGGAGAAATTTTAAGCCTAATGAATGAGGTTGGAAAACAATCAGGCAAATTTTGGTGCCAATTCCTACAACTGAGATACCAGCTCTTACTTCTATTCTTAACTCAATATCTTGCAGTTGTAAAAAGGGTTGCGAAAAACGATGCGGTTGTGCTAAGGTTGGATTAAAGTGTTCAACGATGTGCTCCAATTGTGATGGACAAGGATGTCTTAATTCAGTGGTAGAGGAATAATTACCTGAAGATATTCAAATCATGGAATAAACAGCGGTTAGTTTTTGATGGATTAGGCCTCATGGGGAAACCACTTAAAAAAAACGCGCCAGGGGCTCTACCTCAGCGGTGGTGTGGAAACGGGCTAGAATATAAAATATCGCTTTATCTGTTTTTGCGCGATTTCAGTATTCAACCCACATTTGTGAAATTACGGCTCGATATAGGGAAAAATTGTATAGGACATAAACGATGTACAATTTTATAGGGAAGAATTTAAGTTCTATCCATCTTTATCGTCAGAGTAACAGTTTTCGAGATAAATTAAAAAAACTAACAGGATGTAACATTAGAGGGTGGTTTCATAAGCTAAAGGGGTTGAAGCACCCTCCTGTGAGGTGGGAACTCTTTTGATTTATATTCACTTGTCTCTAACCAGTTCGTACCCAAATTTTTAAATTTTTATAACTTATTTCTCTTGAAAAATCTAATTTACGTCGACTATAAGTTAAAAATATACCGACAACAAACATTTTGGACACATTGTAGACAATTTTTTGATATCAAGTCAAGACAAGGATAATACACAATATCACAATAGTTAAAAACAGGTAAAATCAGTGATTGGCACAACGTTTTCCTCATTTTGAAATTAAGAATATGCCTATTTGCATATAATACTTTCATTCTTAAGTAAGTTTTTGTAATATTTTCTTAGCATTAACTTAAGGTTTTATGAGCCAACATTAATTTTAAACTCCCCTCCAGTTCTACTCTGCGTTTTTCGGGACAAAATAGGATTATCAGCATTTAATTTTAAATTGTGCTCCGTTGTGCTCATTCGAATATTGCAAAATTGAAGTGAGATCGCCATTTAGCTCCACAGTAGCCGAGTCAGGATATGCAGGTGGAAAGTAATGGAGAAGCTGGGTGTCATCAGGTTAAGACTGTACATGTGAATTTTTAAGAGCATCAAATATATCAAAGGTGTAAATCAGGAATAAAAGTGGACCCAATATGGAGCCTTGTGAGATCCCAGCGACAATATTTCCAACAGATGACAAGGTCTTATTTATATGTACCATTTGCTGTCTCCCCATAAGATAGCTTGTGAAGAAAAGACATGATACTGCATTAAAGCCCAGATAATGCAGTTTTGCACACAACAGGTGATGGTCCAACACATCAAAAGCCTTAAAGTAATCAAGACAGACTGAAACCACTGCCATATTCTTATCAATCGCTCTCATAATACTGTCAGTTACATTTAGTAGTGCCGCTGATGTGCTGTAACCCCCCCTAAAGCCGGACTGGTGCACTGACAGCAATTTGTTCTCAGATAGCAAACTATTTATTTGGGAATGCACAGCCTTCTTCAAAACCTTCGATACTACCGATAACAACATGGACGCAAGTCTATAACGCTACATGGATTGCTAATTTTAGGAACGGAACAAACAATTGATTCTTTCCACTGTATTAAATTCTTCTAATCCAATTGAAACTATGTGGAATATCATCAATGAATAGAGGCACAACTAAACAAAGAACCCAGCAGGGGTTATATTTACCCCTGATGAATTTAATTCTTACTTTTTGAACATGGCTTCTGATATGCATAATAACGCTCCTGTACCCACTTGAAAGTATTCCTCCTTTTTCTGAGGAAAGATTCGGTTTCCAGCCAGCCAGTCTCAATAAGGTTAGATATATTACCAACTCACTACCCAACAAAAAGAGCAGAGACCCATTTAATCTCTGGGCTTAATTAAAGGCATAAAAATGTCATAATATATCATTACTGCCTGTATAACTCAGAATGTTTTTCCAGATGTACTAAAACAGCCACTGTCATTCCTATATTTAAAAAAGGAGATGAAGATACGGTATCAAATTATAAACTTTTTTCCTGTTGCCAATATTCTCAGATATTTGAAACGTGCCCGAAGAATTTCCAGTTTCTTCGAGTCAAATAAACTCTTTTCAAATTCACAGTTTGGCTTTCGGAGGGGTTTGAGTACTGCTGGGGGTTCCTTGATCTCGTAACATATATTCAGGATGCTCTTGACTAGGGAAGCTATGTTTCATCCAACTTCTGTGACCTGAGCAAAACCTTGGACTGCCGGCAAACGAAGCTGAAGCATTTCCAGTGTCAGCTCGTCATTTCCAGCAGCATTTGAGTCTATGCTGTAAACATATTTCTGTATTTCTTCAAAAGCCTGCATTGAAAAACTAAAACTTAAACCGCAATTCAATTTAGAACTACTGTAAAATGCGATTTTATTTACACAATTATATGATTTATTAACACTCAAAAATATTTATTTACAGATTCTGAATCTTGAAGTGTAGGAGGAATATAAACACTATTTTTTTATCCTGAACTTATAGGTATTTAGATTTTTAATCCATTCCAGAGTTTTTTTTTTAATTTTTTGGTCTTTCCAGAAACTCTAAATACCCAGTTTTTTTCCCTACGAACTGACAAAAAGAGTGAAGTTGCACAAACCTCTGTAGCTCTCCCAGTCACCGCCGGAGTATTGTTTTTTTATATTTTAAAAGAGCCTTATCCCTTTCCTTCATCATTATCTTTAGAGCTGGTGTCAACCAAGGTGCAGGTGGTTTACTTGCCTGAACTGTCCTCAGGGGTATATGTTTTTTAAATAATAGTGACAACGGAGAAGTAAAAAAATTAACCTTATCATATATTTCTGACATATAGTAAACATTGTCCCAACGATACATTTGACAGATCATCAAGAAACTCATCCTTTAAAATACTTGAAATCGCAAAAAGATATAAATTTCGGCGCATTTTTCTTGCTGGGTACCCCAATGTTGCAATAAGTTACCCTGTGGTCACTGACATTGTCAGCATCAAGTGTGCCAGATAAAAGAACAATATCTAATTTACTCATAAAAATAGGATCCAGCAAGGAAGAACTACTCTTTGATATTCGTGTTGGTTCGTAAATAACCTGTGAAAAGGAGTTTCGTCCCCGGCGCCCTTTTAGAACCAATAACGGGACTGGAAATTTTCAGCCCGGAGGAGGGGTGGATCAGCGTCACTAGAAGATGCAACGCTTCTGTACCAGAATGTTCGAGGTCTAAAAACAAAACTTAGTGACTTTCTGTGTGCAACTCTTGCTGAATCGTACGGTTTAATAGCCCTAACTGAGACTTGGTTGGATGACACGATTAGTGACTCTGAATTTCTTGACGCGCGTTATGTGGTTTACCGGACGGACAGAAACTCTGATAATAGTAGCAAAACTCGTGGTGGTGGTGTTCTGCTCGCTGTCAATAACGTTTTTAAGTCTCGACGCCTAACTTTCAACAACCCTGCAGTGGAAGAGGTGTGGGTGTCCGTGACAATTGGGAACCGGGTGTACTGTATGGGTTGTGTGTATATTCCTCCCTCTATGGATATGACGTACTATGAGTTGCATTTAAAATCGGTAACTCAAGCTTGTGAATTATTTGACAATGTATTCGTCATAGGCGATTATAATCTTTCACACATAACTTGGTGTTTAAATGAGGACCTCTTAGGTTTATTACCGGGAAATGTAAGATCTGTTACGGACGCTTTATTGTGTGATACTACTGCGTATTTGGGTCTATCCCAATATAATGATATAACCAATGTTAATAATGCTATTTTAGACTTATGTTTCGCAAATTTTGAGCCTCACTCAATTGCTGGATGCGGTGGTTTAGTCAATTGTGATCCTTACCATCCGGCGTTAGAGTTGTCTTTATCTCAGAGTGAGAGGGCATGTTTGAGCCCTGCAGATTGTGTCTGTTATGACTTCGAAAAAGCCGAATTTTGCGTGATTAACAATTACTTTCTTAATTTTGACTGGCTCTCAATTTTAGATGATGACATGGATATTTCTGTCGGAAATTTCTATTCTGTAGTGTAGGACTGTTTCAATATGTTCGTACCTCTAAAACGGCGCCGCTTTGGTGAACGTTTTCCTGTCTGGTTTTCGAATACCTTAAAGAATAAAATACTTGAAAAGAAAAAAGCACACAGAATTTTCAAGATCTCAAATTGTATTGCTGATTATGATTCTTTCAGTGTGCTGCGCAACCAATGCAGGGCTCTAACTAGGGAATGTTACGATCAATACATAAAGACTACTGAAAACTCTATTTCTTCCAATGTAAAGTCTTTTTGGAAGTACATAAGAAATCAGAGGGACCAGGGTACAGTTCCAGGGGAAATGTTTCTTAATACAAGCAGTGCCAATAATGGCGTTGATATTGCGAATCTCTTTGCAGAGTTTTTTGCATCTGTGTACAATCCGAAAAGACTATCAAATAATATATCTGTTTTGAGTGAGAATGATATTATCTCTAAAATCCCTTTAACCGCCAGTGACTTGGAAAGGTTGTTGTCTGAGGCTGATATAAGTAAGGGGCCTGGTCCTGATGGCATCCCAAATCTCGCTCTGAGATCATGCTCTCGTACCCTCTATATTCCTCTAATGCACATCTTCTCACAATCCCTTGCTACTGGTCTTTTTCCTGAAGTCTGGAAACTATCCTACGTAACTCCTATACATAAATCTGGTAGCAAGGGAGATGTGAGTAACTATAGGCCTATTAGTATTATCTCTGCAATACCAATGTTGTTTGAGCGTCACGTTGAGAGGCATCTCTCGTACACGTTTTCTAACATAATCCTGAGTCAACAGCATGGTTTTATTTCTGGTAGGTCTGTAGATACAAATTTATTTCTTTTTACAAACTTTATTAATAGAACATTTGAGGAGAATTGTGAGACCCATGCTATATATACTGATTTCAGTAAGGCTTTTGACAAGGTTAACCACAGTTTGTTGCTCTCGAAGTTGGCATGTTATGGGGTCTCCGGGTCTTTCTTCTCTTGGCTGGAATCATACTTATCTAACAGAAAACAGCAAGTGAAAATTGATGGTTATTTGTCAGTACCTTTCTGTTCCACCTCTGGTGTGCCTCAGGGATCCCGTTTGGGGCCATTTCTTTTTAGTTTATTTATAAATGATCTTGGTGTTTGTCTGTCATCACATTTCTTAATGTTTGCTGATGACATGAAATTATTCTGTCAAGTATTATCGATTCAGGATGTATTGATCTTGCAGAATGATCTGTGTTTGATTTCTGACTGGTGCCAGCGCAATGATATGCTGCTCAATATTAAAAAATGCTTTTTCATGAGGTTTAGTAGGCTTCTATGTAGACTTCCTGTCCAATATCATATAAACGATATTCCCGTTAAAGAAGTATCTATGGTCAAGGATCTCGGTGTTTACTTGGACACTAAATTGACGTACACTGAGCATTTCGAAATTATTGTTGGCAGGGCCAATAGAATGTTGGGATTTATTAAGAGGTCTTGCAGAGATTTTACTGGTGTGAACGCATTAAAGGTACTATATATGTCACTTGTTAGATCTATTCTAGAATTCTCTTGCATTGTGTGGTCTCCATATTATCAGACCCACATAAATAGACTCGAACAGGTACAACATAAATTTATTAAATTTGCAAAGTACAAACTTCTCCTTCAAAACATTTATCTTGGTGAAGAGCAGACTAAGTCATACCTGGGATTAATTTCATTATCCTGTAGGAGGGAATACTTCGATGCCTGTTTTGCTTTTAATATTATCAATGGTTTTATAAAAAGCCCCGAGTGCCTGGAACTCTTTCAATTTCACATTCCTACTTACCGAACATGAAGTAAAACACTTCTTCACATACCTTACTGTAGAGCGTGGTACTTGCTGTTCAGCCCCATCAATAGGATTTCAGCTAATGTAAACAAGCATTGTGAAAGGCTGAATTTCTTTAATAGTTCAAAGGTTCGTTTTAAGAGTGAGGCTAAACGGATAATTTTAGATTAGTTTAGATTAGTGTAAATGTAATAACTAATTACTTACTTGAAAATGTTGATACGTTGATGAATAAATAAATAAATAGAAAAGCCAAAAGTATCAATTAATTCAAGTACTGGGTTTGAAGTATTCATCCTCAGGAAATCTATATTCAGATCACCCAAAACAGCAATATAATCAGAAGATCGTAGAATTTCAGGTAAAAATCATCGAGCCCTTGGGCGCTGATCAAAACATTATTTTTTGTCCGATATATCACCCCAGTAGTAATTGATGTTTTACAATTAATATTAACTTTTACCCAAAGATTTCCAATTACTTGTGGCATACCTAAATAGTCTTTCGATATGGTATATGTTTTTAATGTAAAGTCCTGCACCCCCTCCCCTTGCCTGGGGACGGCAATAAGAAATGGATCAGAAGCAACATGCTCATTCATGTAGCCAGGTCTCCGTCACTGCCATGACATTAAAATCGCCCACCTGCATTATACTAATAAATTCCTGAAAACCTGTGAAAATTGACCTAAGATTATACACAATTTTCCACACTCTGAGAGATTTTTACTTTGTCTTAGTGTTCAGAAAAATACTCAATTTTTTTTATTCTGCAAATTAAAAACCTTTAACATACAATGACAATTTTTTCAAGATCAATATCTATATCTAACTGTGATTTTTGACAATGTGACAATTTTACACAATTTACACATTTGAGAGATTGTGACTTGCAATCTTTGTAGGAATATTGATGATGTTCAGAGCATCTAGAACACACTGTATTTGAGTTACAGTCCTTTACATAGTGTCCAAAATTAAAACAGTTGTAGCACTGGAGAATACTAACATGATTAAAAACAGTACATCGGGACCATCCTAGATGTTCTATTTTTAATCATGTTAGTCTAAGTTCTTTTTGTAATTTTAAGGATCCTGGAGTAAATCTCTAGGTCATCAGCAAACATGAGGAAAGATGAATTCTTAGTAACTAGAAATAGAAAATATCTAAAGGATGCTATGCTGTAATAGTAATGTCTGGGGAGTTGAACAAAACTGCAGCTAGGAATACATATTTTGCCCTGGTCGAGACTCATCTAAGGTATGGCATATGTTTTTGGGATCATGCAGTAATTACCTCTTCACAGCTATGCAGCTTCAATGCAGATTCCAGGGCGGCGGTTTTAAATAATTTCTGCCATCTTTTCACATTACTCCAGTATAACACTATCCCTAACTCGTTCCATAGAATATTGGACTTGGTTTTATCCAGTTTTTCATGCATTGTGTCAAGGGACCTCTCGCCGCTTGTTGGCGAAGACTCACACCATCCCACAATAAATATTGCTTTTAAACTTAAACTGAATAAGAAACACAACTTTCCTGTCAATATTGAGCAATCAAGATTCCACTTCAGACGCGCCGACTTTCCGTTATTATATAATATGATAATAAATTCAGACTGGGCCTCTGTTTCAGGCTCCAAAAATGTCGATGAGGCCTGTGCTAGATTTTATGAAGTGTTATATAACATCTTTAATGCATGCGTGCCTAAGTCGATTATCCGAAAAAGGAAATTTCCTGTCTGGTTTACATCTACTATAATTAAAAGTATTAAACGTAAACATAGAATATTCAAAAAATTAAAACGAATTAACTCACACTTTAAAAACTAAGTATCGACTTCTACGCTCTAATACAAAATATATGATCGATGCCGCACACATCGATTATGTCAGAAAGGCCGACGCTTCTATAGTAAGTGACCCTACAAAATTTTGGACATATATACAATCTAGAAAAAATGCTTCGTCTCTCCCTGAAATATTTAAAGATGGAGAACTAGAACTGTCCGATCCCACTGACATTGTGAACGCATTCGCTGCTTTCTTTAGAAGTGTTTACACCAGACCGACCGATCCTGTAATTCAAAATCATGCCACCAATAATGGGACACATATTGTGCTAAAGAACATCACACATGATATGATACTGCGATCAGCAAAAAAGCTAAAAGATAGAACCACTCAGGGCGCAGAC